>CM048584.1:1800000-2012326 GCA_026413225.1 Otis tarda
GCTGTAGATGCGCTGCCAATGGCCGCTGAGGAGCAGCAAGAGCTTGAGTGGCTGGCACTTTTTGGGTGGGAGCAATCGTCCGACGTTCGTGATTTTTCGGGGTTTTTTTTCGGGGGGCGCCCAGGTGAAGCTGGTGGAAAACGTCGAAGCCCTGCTCCTAAGGGAAAGCCAGGAGCCCCAATGTCTGTGCTGCTGTAGATGCGCTGCCAATGGCCGCTGAGGAGCAGCAAGAGCTTGAGTGGCTGGCACTTTAGGTGTGGGAGCAATCGTCCGACTTCGTGATTTCTCGGGGCTTTTTTTCGGGGGCGCCCAGGTGCAGCTGGTGGCAAACGTCGAAGCCCTGCTCCTCAGGGAAATCCCGGAGCCCCAATGTCTGTGGTGCTGTAGATGCGCTGCCAATGGCCGCTGAGGAGCAGCAAGAGCTTGAGTGGCTGGCACTTTAGGTGTGGGAGCAATCGTCCGACTTCGTGATTTCTCGGGGCTTTTTTCGGGGGCGCCCAGGTGCAGCTGGTGGCAAACGTCGAAGCCCTGCTCCTCAGGGAAAGCCCGGAGCCCCAATGTCTCTGCTGCTGTAGATGCGCTGCCAATGGCCGCTGAGGAGCAGCAAGACCTTGAGTGGCTGGCACTTTTGGTGTGGGAGCAATCGTCCGACGTTCGTGATGTCTCAGGGCTTTTTTTCGGGGGGCGCCCAGGTGCAGCTGGTGGCAATCGTCGAAGCCCTGCTCCTCAGGGAAAGCCCGGAGCCCCAGTGTCTGTGCTGCTGTAGATGCGCTGCCAATAGCCACTGAGGAGCAGCAAGAGCTTGAGTGGCTGGCACTTTAGGTGTGGGAGCAATCGTCAGACGTTCGTGATTTTTCGGGTTTCTTTTTCGGGGGGCGCCCAGGTGAAGCTGGTGGCAAACGTCGAAGCCCTGCTCCTCAGGGAAAGCCCGGAGCCCCAATGTCTCTGCTGCTGTAGATGTGCTGCCAATGGCCGCTGAGGAGCAGCAAGAGCTTGAGTGGCTGGCATTTTTTTGGCGTGGGAGCAAGCGTCCGACGTACGTGATTTTTCAGGGTTTTCTTTCGGGGCGCACAGGTACAGCTGGTGGCAAACGTCGAAGCCCTGCTCCTCAGGGAAAGCCCGGAGCCCCAATGTCTGTGCTGCTGTAGATGCGCTGACAATGGCCGCTGAGGAGCAGCAAGAGCTTGAGTGGCTGGCACTTTTGGTGTGGGAGCAATCGTCAGACGTTCGTGATTTTTCAGGGTTTTTTTTTCGGAGGGCGCCCAGGTGCAGCTAGTGGCAAATTTCGAAGCCCTGCTCCTCAGGGAAAGCCCGGAGCCCCAATGTCTGTGCTGCTGTAGATGCGCTGCCAATGGCCGCTGAGGAGCAGCAAGAGCTTGCGTGGCTGGCACTTTTGGTGTGGGAGCAATCGTCCGACGTTCATTATTTTTGAGGGTATTTATTTCGTGGGGCACCTGTGCCTGCAGCTGGTGGCAAACGTCGAAGCCCTGCTCCTCAGTGAAAGACCGGAGCCCCAGTGTCTTTACTGCTGTAGATGAGCTGCCAATGGCTCTGAGGACCAGCAAGAGCTTGAGTGGCTGGCACTTTAGGTGTGGGAGCAATCATCCGACATTCCTGATTTTTCGGGGTTTTTTTTCGGGGGACGTCCACGTGCATCTGGTGGCAAACGTCGAAGCCCTGCTCCTCTTGGAAAGCCCGGAGCCCCAATGTCTGTAGTGCTGTACATGCTCTACAAATGGGCGCTGAAGAGCAGCAAGAGCTTGAGTGGCTGGCACTTTTGGTGTGGGAGCAATCGTCCAACGTTCGTGATTTTTCGGGTTTTTTTTTCGGGGGGCGCCCAGGTGAAGCTGGTGGCAAACGTCGAAGCCCTGCTCCTCAGGGAAAGCCCGGAGCCCCAATGTCTCTGCTGCTGTAGATGCGCTGCCAATGGCCGCTGAGGAGCAGCAAGAGCTTGAGTGGCTGGCACTTTTGGTGTGGGAGCAATCGTCCGACGTTCATTATTTTTGAGGGTGTTTATTTCGAGGGGCACCCACGTGCAGCTGGTAGCAAACGTCGAAGCCCTGCTCCTCAGGGAAAGACCGGAGCCCCAGTGTCTGTGCTGCTGTAGATGCGCTGCCAATAGCCACTGAGGAGCAGCAAGAGCTTGAGTGGCTGGCACTTTAGGTGTGGGAGCAATCGTCAGACGTTCGTCATTTTTCGGGTTTCTTTTTCGGGGGGCGCCCAGGTGAAGCTGGTGGCAAACGTCGAAGCCCTGCTCCTCAGGGAAAGCCCGGAGCCCCAATGTCTCTGCTGCTGTAGATGTGCTGCCAATGGCCGCTGAGGAGCAGCAAGAGCTTGAGTGGCTGGCATTTTTTTGGCGTGGGAGCAAGCGTCCGACGTACGTGATTTTTCAGGGTTTTCTTTCGGGGGCGCACAGGTACAGCTGGTGGCAAACGTCGAAGCCCTGCTCCTCAGGGAAAGCCCGGAGCCCCAATGTCTGTGCTGCTGTAGATGCGCTGACAATGGCCGCTGAGGAGCAGCAAGAGCTTGAGTGGCTGGCACTTTTGGTGTGGGAGCAATCGTCAGACGTTCGTGATTTTTCAGGGTTTTTTTTTCGGAGGGCGCCCAGGTGCAGCTAGTGGCAAATTTCGAAGCCCTGCTCCTCAGGGAAAGCCCGGAGCCCCAATGTCTGTGCTGCTGTAGATGCGCTGCCAATGGCCGCTGAGGAGCAGCAAGAGCTTGCGTGGCTGGCACTTTTGGTGTGGGAGCAATCGTCCGACGTTCATTATTTTTGAGGGTATTTATTTCGTGGGGCACCTGTGCCTGCAGCTGGTGGCAAACGTCGAAGCCCTGCTCCTCAGTGAAAGACCGGAGCCCCAGTGTCTTTACTGCTGTAGATGAGCTGCCAATGGCTCTGAGGACCAGCAAGAGCTTGAGTGGCTGGCACTTTAGGTGTGGGAGCAATCGTCCGACATTCCTGATTTTTCGGGGTTTTTTTTCGGGGGACGTCCACGTGCATCTGGTGGCAAACGTCGAAGCCCTGCTCCTCTTGGAAAGCCCGGAGCCCCAATGTCTGTAGTGCTGTACATGCTCTACAAATGGGCGCTGAAGAGCAGCAAGAGCTTGAGTGGCTGGCACTTTTGGTGTGGGAGCAATCGTCCAACGTTCGTGATTTTTCGGGTTTTTTTTCGGGGGGCACCCACGTGCAGCTGGTGGCAAACGTCGAAGCCCTGCTCCTCAGGGAAAGCCCGGAGCCCCAATGTCTCTGCTGCTGTAGATGCGCTGCCAATGGCCGCTGAGGAGCAGCAAGAGCTTGAGTGGCTGGCACTTTTGGTGTGGGAGCAATCGTCCGACGTTCATTATTTTTGAGGGTGTTTATTTCGAGGGGCACCCACGTGCAGCTGGTAGCAAACGTCGAAGCCCTGCTCCTCAGGGAAAGACCGGAGCCCCAGTGTCTTTACTGCTGTAGATGCGCTGCCAATGGCCGCTGAGGAGCAGCAAGAGCTTGAGTGGCTGGCACTTTAGGTGTGGGAGCAATCGTCCGACATTCGTGATTTTTCGGGGTTTTTTTTTCGGTGGGGCCCAGGTGCAGGTGGTGGCAAACGTTGAAGCCCTGCTCCTCAGGGAAAGCCCGGAGCCCCAATGTCTGTGCTGCTGTAGATGCGCTGCCAATTGCCGCTGAGGAGCAGCAAGTGCTTGAGTGGCTGGCACTTTTGGTGTGGGAGCAATCGTCCGACGTTCATGAGTTTTCGGGGTTTTTTTTTCGGAGGGCGCACAGGTGCAGCTAGTGGCAAATTTCGAAGCCCTGCTCCTCAGGGAAAGCCCGGAGCCCCACTGTCTTTGCTGCTGTACATGCGCTACAAATGGCCGCTGAAGAGCAGCAAGAGCTTGAGTGGCTGGCAGCTTCGGTGTGGGAGCAATCGTCCGACGTTCGTGATTTTCTGGGTTTCTTTTTCGGGGGCGCCCAGGTGAAGCTGGTGGCAAACGTCGAAGCCCTGCTCCTCAGGGAAAGCCCGGAGCCCCAATGTCTGTGGTGCTGTAGATGCGCTGCCAATGGCCGCTGAGGAGCAGCAAGAGCTTGAGTGGCTGGCACTTTTGGTGTGGGAGCAATCGTCCGACGTTCGTGATTTTTCAGGGTTTTTTTTCAGGGACTGCCCAGGTGCAGCTAGTGGCAAATTTCGAAGCCCTGCTCCTCAGGGAAAGCCCGGAGCCCCAATGTCTGTGCTGCTGTAGATGCGCTGCCAATGGCCGCTGAGGAGCAGCAAGAGCTTGAGTGGCTGGCACTTTTGGTGTGGGAGCAATCGTCCGACGTTCGTGATTTTTCAGGGTTTTTTTTTCGGAGGGCGCCCAGGTGCAGCTAGTGGCAAATTTCGAAGCCCTGCTCCTCAGGGAAAGCCCGGAGCCCCAATGTCTGTGGTGCTGTAGATGCGCTGCCAATGGCCGCTGAGGAGCAGCAAGAGCTTGCGTGGCTGGCACTTTTGGTGTGGGAGCAATCGTCCGACGTTCATTATTTTTGAGGGTATTTATTTCGAGGGGCACCCACGTGCAGCTGGTGGCAAATTTCGAAGCCCAGCTCCTCAGGGAAAGCCCGGAGCCCCAATGTCTGTGCTGCTGTAGATGCGCTGCCAATGGCCGCTGAGGAGCAGCAAGACCTTGAGTGGCTGGCACTTTTGGTGTGGGAGCAATCGTCCGACGTTCATTATTTTTGAGAGTATTTATTTCGAGGGGCACCCACGTGCAGCTGGTGGCAAACGTCGAAGCCCTGCTCCTCAGGGAAAGACCGGAGCCCCAGTGTCTTTACTGCTGTAGATGCGCTGCCAATGGCCGCTGAGGAGCAGCAAGAGCTTGAGTGGCTGGCACTTTAGGTGTGGGAGCAATCGTCCGACATTCGTTTTTTTTCGGTGTTTTTTTTCGGGGGGCGGCCACGTGCGGCTGGTGGCAAACGTTGAAGCCCTGCTCCTCAGGGAAAGCCCAGAGCCCCAATGTCTGTGGTGCTGTAGATGCGCTGCCAATGGCCGCTGAGGAGCAGCAAGAGCTTGAGTGGCTGGCACTTTAGGTGTGGGAGCAATCGTCCGACTTCGTGATTTCTCGGGGCTTTTTTTTCGGGGGGCGCCCAGGTGCA
Source organism: Otis tarda (assembly GCA_026413225.1). Classification (NCBI taxonomy): domain Eukaryota; kingdom Metazoa; phylum Chordata; class Aves; order Otidiformes; family Otididae; genus Otis; species Otis tarda. The sequence goes on from CM048584.1 coordinate 1,805,102, forward strand.
GCTGGTGGCAAACGTCGAAGCCCTGCTCCTCAGGGAAAGCCCGGAGCCCCAATGTCTCTGCTGCTGTAGATGCGCTGCCAATGGCCGCTGAGGAGCAGCAAGAGCTTGAGTGGCTGGCACTTTTGGTGTGGGAGCAATCGTCCGACGTTCGTGATGTCTCAGGGCTTTTTTTCGGGGGGCGCCCAGGTGCAGCTGGTGGCAATCGTCGAAGCCCTGCTCCTCAGGGAAAGCCCGGAGCCCCAGTGTCTGTACTGCTGTAGATGCGCTGCCAATAGCCACTGAGGAGCAGCAAGAGCTTGAGTGGCTGGCACTTTAGGTGTGGGAGCAATCGTCAGACGTTCGTGATTTTTCGGGGGTTTTTTTTGGTGGGCGCCCAGGTGCAGCTGGTGGCAAACGTCGAAGCCCTGCTCCTCAGGGAAAGCCCGGAGCCCCACTGTCTTTGCTGCTGTACATGCGCTACAAATGGGCGCTGAAGAGCAGCAAGAGCTTGAGTGGCTGGCAGCTTCGGTGTGGGAGCAATCGTCCGACGTTCGTGATTTTTCGGGTTTCTTTTTCGGGGGGCGCCCAGGTGCAGGTGGTGGCAAACGTCGATGCCCTGCTCCTCAGGGAAAGCCCGGAGCCCCAATGTCTCTGCTGCTGTAGATGCGCTGCCAATGGCCGCTGAGGCCAGCAAGAGCTTGAGTGGCTGGCAATTTTGGCGTGGGAGCAAGCGTCCGACGTTCGTGATTTTTCAGGGTTTTCTTTCGGGGGGCGCACAGGTACAGCTGGTGGCAAACGTCGAAGCCCTGCTCCTCAGGGAAAGCCCGGAGCCCCAATGTCTGTGGTGCTGTAGATGCGCTGCCAATGGCCGCTGAGGAGCAGCAAGAGCTTGAGTGGCTGGCACTTTTGGTGTGGGAGCAATCGTCCGACGTTCGTGATTTTTCAGGGGTTTTTTTTCGGAGGGCGCCCAGGTGCAGCTAGAGGCAAATTTCGAAGCCCTGCTCCTCAGGGAAAGCCCGGAGCCCCAATGTCTGTGGTGCTGTAGATGCGCTGCCAATGGCCGCTGAGGAGCAGCAAGAGCTTGCGTGGCTGGCACTTTTGGTGTGGGAGCAATCGTCCGACGTTCATTATATTTGAGGGTATTTATTTCGTGGGGCACCCGTGCCTGCATCTGGTGGCAAACGTCGAAGCCCTGCTCCTCTTGGAAAGCCCGGAGCCCCAATGTCTGTAGTGCTGTACATGCTCTACAAATGGGCGCTGAAGAGCAGCAAGAGCTTGAGTGGCTGGCACTTTTGGTGTGGGAGCAATCGTCCAACGTTCGTGATTTTTCGGGTTTTTTTTTCGGGGGGCGCCCAGGTGCAGGTGGTGGCAAACGTCGAAGCCCTGCTCCTCAGGGAAAGCCCGGAGCCCCAATGTCTCTGCTGCTGTAGATGCGCTGCCAATGGCCGCTGAGGAGCAGCAAGAGCTTGAGTGGCTGGCACTTTTGGTGTGGGAGCAATCGTCCGACGTTCATTATTTTTGAGGGTGTTTATTTCGAGGGGCACCCACGTGCAGCTGGTAGCAAACGTCGAAGCCCTGCTCCTCAGGGAAAGACCGGAGCCCCAGTGTCTTTACTGCTGTAGATGCGCTGCCAATGGCCGCTGAGGAGCAGCAAGAGCTTGAGTGGCTGGCACTTTAGGTGTGGGAGCAATCGTCCGACATTCGTGATTTTTCGGGGTTTTTTTTTCGGTGGGGCCCAGGTGCAGGTGGTGGCAAACGTTGAAGCCCTGCTCCTCAGGGAAAGCCCGGAGCCCCAATGTCTGTGCTGCTGTAGATGCGCTGCCAATTGCCGCTGAGGAGCAGCAAGTGCTTGAGTGGCTGGCACTTTTGGTGTGGGAGCAATCGTCCGACGTTCATGAGTTTTCGGGGTTTTTTTTTTCGGAGGGCGCCCAGGTGCAGCTAGTGGCAAATTTCGAAGCCCTGCTCCTCAGGGAAAGCCCGGAGCCCCACTGTCTTTGCTGCTGTACATGCGCTACAAATGGCTGCTGAAGAGCAGCAAGAGCTTGAGTGGCTGGCAGCTTCGGTGTGGGAGCAATCGTCCGACGTTCGTGATTTTCTGGGTTTCTTTTTCGGGGGGCGCCCAGGTGAAGCTGGTGGCAAACGTCGAAGCCCTGCTCCTCAGGGAAAGCCCGGAGCCCCAATGTCTGTGGTGCTGTAGATGCGCTGCCAATGGCCGCTGAGGAGCAGCAAGAGCTTGAGTGGCTGGCACTTTTGGTGTGGGAGCAATCGTCCGACGTTCGTGATTTTTCAGGGTTTTTTTTCAGGGACTGCCCAGGTGCAGCTAGTGGCAAATTTCGAAGCCCTGCTCCTCAGGGAAAGCCCGGAGCCCCAATGTCTGTGGTGCTGTAGATGCGCTGCCAATGGCCGCTGAGGAGCAGCAAGAGCTTGAGTGGCTGGCACTTTTGGTGTGGGAGCAATCGTCCGACGTTCGTGATTTTTCAGGGTTTTTTTTTCGGAGGGCGCCCAGGTGCAGCTAGTGGCAAATTTCGAAGCCCTGCTCCTCAGGGAAAGCCCGGAGCCCCAATGTCTGTGGTGCTGTAGATGCGCTGCCAATGGCCGCTGAGGAGCAGCAAGAGCTTGCGTGGCTGGCACTTTTGGTGTGGGAGCAATCGTCCGACGTTCATTATTTTTGAGGGTATTTATTTCGAGGGGCACCCACGTGCAGCTGGTGGCAAATTTCGAAGCCCAGCTCCTCAGGGAAAGCCCGGAGCCCCAATGTCTGTGCTGCTGTAGATGCGCTGCCAATTGCGGCTGAGGAGCAGCAAGACCTTGAGTGGCTGGCACTTTTGGTGTGGGAGCAATCGTCCGACGTTCATTATTTTTGAGAGTATTTATTTCGAGGGGCACCCACGTGCAGCTGGTGGCAAACGTCGAAGCCCTGCTCCTCAGGGAAAGCCCGGAGCCCCAATGTCTGTGCTGCTGTAGATGCGCTGCCAATGGCCGCTGAGGAGCAGCAAGAGCTTGAGTGGCTGGCACTTTAGGTGTGGGAGCAATCGTCCGACATTCGTTTTATTTCGGTGTTTTTTTTCGGGGGGCGGCCACGTGCGGCTGGTGGCAAACGTCGAAGCCCTGCTCCTCAGGGAAAGCCCAGAGCCCCAATGTCTGTGGTGCTGTAGATGCGCTGCCAATGGCCGCTGAGGAGCAGCAAGAGCTTGAGTGGCTGGCACATTAGGTGTGGGAGCAATGGTCCGACATTCGTGATTTTTGGGGGTTTTTGTTGGGGGGGCGCCCACGTGCAGCTGGTGGCAAACGTCGAAGCCCTGCTCCTCAGGGAAAGCCCGAAGCCCCAATGTCTCTGCTGCTGTAGATGCGCTGCCAATGGCCGCTGAGGAGCAGCAAGAGCTTGAGTGGCTGGCACTTTTGGTGTGGGAGCAATCGTCAGACGTTCGTGATTTTTCGGGGGTTTTTTTTGGTGGGCGCCCAGGTGCAGCTGGTGGCAAACGTCGAAGCCCTGCTCCTCAGGGAAAGACCGGAGCCCCAGTGTCTGTGCTGCTGTAGATGCGCTGCCAATGGCCGCTGAGGAGCAGCAAGAGCTTGCGTGGCTGGCACTTTTGGTGTGGGAGCAATCGTCCGACGTTCATTATTTTTGAGGGTATTTATTTCGTGGGGCACCTGTGCCTGCAGCTGGTGGCAAACGTCGAAGCCCTGCTCCTCAGTGAAAGACCGGAGCCCCAGTGTCTTTACTGCTGTAGATGCGCTGCCAATGGCTCTGAGGAGCAGCAAGAGCTTGAGTGGCTGGCACTTTAGGTGTGGGAGCAATCGTCCGACATTCCTGATTTTTCGGGGTTTTTTTTCGGGGGACGTCCACGTGCATCTGGTGGCAAACGTCGAAGCCCTGCTCCTCTTGGAAAGCCCGGAGCCCCAATGTCTGTAGTGCTGTACATGCGCTACAAATGGGCGCTGAAGAGCAGCAAGAGCTTGAGTGGCTGGCACTTTTGGTGTGGGAGCAAGCGTCCGACGTTCGTGGTTTTTCAGGGTTTTTTTTTCGGGGGGCGCACAGGTACAGCTGGTGGCAAACGTCGAAGCCCTGCTCCTCAGGGAAAGCCCGGAGCCCCAATGTCTGTGGTGCTGTAGATGTGCTGCCAATGGCCGCTGAGGAGCAGCAAGAGCTTGAGTGGCTGGCACTTTAGGTGTGGGAGCAATCGTCCGACGTTCGCGATTTTTTGGGGTTTTTTTCGGGGGGCGCCCAGGTGCAGCTGGTGGCAAACATCGAAGCCCTGCTCCTCAGGGAAAGCCCGGAGCCCCAGTGTCTGTGGTGCTGTACATGCGCTACAAATGGGCGCTGAAGAGCAGCAAGAGCTTGAGTGGCTGGCAGCTTCGGTGTGGGAGCAATCGTCCGACGTTCGTGATGTTTTGGTTTTCTTTTTCGGGGGGCGCCCAGGTGCAGCTGGTAGCAAACGTCGAAGCCCTGCTCCTCAGGGAAAGCCCGGAGCCCCAATGTCTGTGCTGCTGTAGATGCGCTGCCAATGGCCGCTGAGGAGCAGCAAGAGCTTGAGTGGCTGGCACTTTAGGTGTGGGAGCAATCGTCCAACGTTCGCGATTTCTCGGGGTTTTTTTTTTCGGGGGCGCCCACGTGCAGCTGGTGGCAAACGTCGAAGCCCTGCTCCTCAGGGAAAGCCCGGAGCCCCAATGTCTGTGCTGCTGTAGATGCGCTGCCAATGGCCGCTGAGGAGCAGCAAGAGCTTGAGTGGCTGGCACTTTTGTTGTGGGAGCAATTGTCCAACGTTCGTGATTTTTCGGGTTTTTTTTTCGGGGGGCGCACAGGTACAGCTGGTGGCAAACGTCGAAGCCCTGCTCCTCAGGGAAAGCCCGGAGCCCCAATGTCTCTGCTGCTGTAGATGCGCTGCCAATGGCCGCTGAGGAGCAGCAAGAGCTTGAGTGGCTGGCACTTTAGGTGTGGGAGCAATCGTCCGACTTCGTGATTTCTCGGGGCTTTTTTTTCGGGGGGCGCCCAGGTGCAGCTGGTGGCAAACGTCGAAGCCCTGCTCCTCAGGGAAAGCCCGGAGCCCCAATGTCTCTGCTGCTGTAGATGCGCTGCCAATGGCCGCTGAGGAGCAGCAAGACCTTGAGTGGCTGGCACTTTTGGTGTGGGAGCAATCGTCCGACGTCCGTGATGTCTCAGGGCTTATTTTCGGGGGGCGCCCAGGTGCAGCTGGTGGCAATCGTCGAAGCCCTGCTCCTCAGGGAAAGCCCGGAGCCCCAATGTCTGTACTGCTGTAGATGCGCTGCCAATAGCCACTGAGGAGCAGCAAGAGCTTGAGTGGCTGGCACTTTAGGTGTGGGAGCAATCGTCAGACGTTCGTGATTTTTCGGGGGTTTTTTTTGGTGGGCGCCCAGGTGCAGCTGGTGGCAAACGTCGAAGCCCTGCTCCTCAGGGAAAGCCCGGAGCCCCACTGTCTTTGCTGCTGTACATGCGCTACAAATGGGCGCTGAAGAGCAGCAAGAGCTTGAGTGGCTGGCAGCTTCGGTGTGGGAGCAATCGTCCGACGTTCGTGATTTTTCGGGTTTCTTTTTCGGGGGCGCCCAGGTGCAGGTGGTGGCAAACGTCGAAGCCCTGCTCCTCAGGGAAAGCCCGGAGCCCCAATGTCTCTGCTGCTGTAGATGCGCTGCCAATGGCCGCTGAGGCCAGCAAGAGCTTGAGTGGCTGGCAATTTTGGCGTGGGAGCAAGCGTCCGACGTTCGTGATTTTTCAGGGTTTTCTTTTGGGGGGCGCACAGGTACAGCTGGTGGCAAACGTCGAAGCCCTGCTCCTCAGGGAAAGCCCGGAGCCCCAATGTCTGTGGTGCTGTAGATGCGCTGCCAATGGCCGCTGAGGAGCAGCAAGAGCTTGAGTGGCTGGCACTTTTGGTGTGGGAGCAATCGTCCGACGTTCGTGATTTTTCAGGGTTTTTTTTCGGAGGGCGCCCAGGTGCAGCTAGTGGCAAATTTCGAAGCCCTGCTCCTCAGGGAAAGCCCGGAGCCCCAATGTCTGTGGTGCTGTAGATGCACTGTCAATGGCCGCTGAGGAGCAGCAAGAGCTTGCGTGGCTGGCACTTTTGGTGTGGGAGCAATCGTCCGACGTTCATTATATTTGAGGGTATTTATTTCGTGGGGCACCCGTGCCTGCATCTGGTGGCAAACGTCGAAGCCCTGCTCCTCAGGGAAAGCCCGGAGCCCCAATGTCTGTAGTGCTGTACATGCTCTACAAATGGGCGCTGAAGAGCAGCAAGAGCTTGAGTGGCTGGCACTTTTGGTGTGGGAGCAATCGTCCAACGTTCGTGATTTTTCGAGTTTTTTTTTCGGGGGGCGCCCAGGTGAAGCTGGTGGCAAACGTCGAAGCCCTGCTCCTCAGGGAAAGCCCGGAGCCCCAATGTCTCTGCTGCTGTAGATGCGCTGCCAATGGCCGCTGAGGAGCAGCAAGAGCTTGCGTGGCTGGCACTTTTGGTGTGGGAGCAATCGTCCGACGTTCATTATTTTTGAGGGTGTTTATTTCGAGGGGCACCCACGTGCAGCTGGTAGCAAACGTCGAAGCCCTGCTCCTCAGGGAAAGACCGGAGCCCCAGTGTCTTTACTGCTGTAGATGCGCTGCCAATGGCCGCTGAGGAGCAGCAAGAGCTTGAGTGGCTGGCACTTTAGGTGTGGGAGCAATCGTCCGTCATTCGTGATTTTTCGGGGTTTTTTTTTCGGTGGGGCCCAGGTGCAGGTGGTGGCAAACGTTGAAGCCCTGCTCCTCAGGGAAAGCCCGGAGCCCCAATGTCTGTGCTGCTGTAGATGCGCTGCCAATTGCCGCTGAGGAGCAGCAAGTGCTTGAGTGGCTGGCACTTTTGGTGTGGGAGGAATCGACCGACGTTCATGAGTTTTCGGGGTTTTTTTTTCGGAGGGCGCCCAGGTGCAGCTAGTGGCAAATTTCGAAGCCCTGCTCCTCAGGGAAAGCCCGGAGCCCCACTGTCTTTGCTGCTGTACATGCGCTACAAATGGCCGCTGAAGAGCAGCAAGAGCTTGAGTGGCTGGCAGCTTCGGTGTGGGAGCAATCGTCCGACGTTCGTGATTTTCTGGGTTTCTTTTTCGGGGGCGCCCAGGTGAAGCTGGTGGCAAACGTCGAAGCCCTGCTCCTCAGGGAAAGCCCGGAGCCCCAATGTCTGTGGTGCTGTAGATGCGCTGCCAATGGCCGCTGAGGAGCAGCAAGAGCTTGAGTGGCTGGCACTTTTGGTGTGGGAGCAATCGTCCGACGTTCGTGATTTTTCAGGGTTTTTTTTCAGGGACTGCCCAGGTGCAGCTAGTGGCAAATTTCGAAGCCCTGCTCCTCAGGGAAAGCCCGGAGCCCCAATGTCTGTGCTGCTGTAGATGCGCTGCCAATGGCCGCTGAGGAGCAGCAAGAGCTTGAGTGGCTGGCACTTTTGGTGTGGGAGCAATCGTCCGACGTTCGTGATTTTTCAGGGTTTTTTTTTCGGAGGGCGCCCAGGTGCAGCTAGTGGCAAATTTCGAAGCCCTGCTCCTCAGGGAAAGCCCGGAGCCCCAATGTCTGTGGTGCTGTAGATGCGCTGCCAATGGCCGCTGAGGAGCAGCAAGAGCTTGCGTGGCTGGCACTTTTGGTGTGGGAGCAATCGTCCGACGTTCATTATTTTTGAGGGTATTTATTTCGAGGGGCACCCACGTGCAGCTGGTGGCAAATTTCGAAGCCCAGCTCCTCAGGGAAAGCCCGGAGCCCCAATGTCTGTGCTGCTGTAGATGCGCTGCCAATTGCGGCTGAGGAGCAGCAAGACCTTGAGTGGCTGGCACTTTTGGTGTGGGAGCAATCGTCCGACGTTCATTATTTTTGAGAGTATTTATTTCGAGGGGCACCCACGTGCAGCTGGTGGCAAACGTCGAAGCCCTGCTCCTCAGGGAAAGCCCGGAGCCCCAATGTCTGTGCTGCTGTAGATGCGCTGCCAATGGCCGCTGAGGAGCAGCAAGAGCTTGAGTGGCTGGCACTTTAGGTGTGGGAGCAATCGTCCGACATTCGTTTTTTTCCGCTGTTTTTTTTCGGGGGGCGGCCACGTGCGGCTGGTGGCAAACGTCGAAGCCCTGCTCCTCAGGGAAAGCCCAGAGCCCCACTGTCTGTGGTGCTGTAGATGCGCTGCCAATGGCCGCTGAGGAGCAGCAAGAGCTTGAGTGGCTGGCACATTAGGTGTGGGAGCAATGGTCCGACATTCGTGATTTTTGGGGGTTTTTGTTGGGGGGGCGCCCACGTGCAGCTGGTGGCAAACGTCGAAGCCCTGCTCCTCAGGGAAAGCCCGAAGCCCCAATGTCTGTGGTGCTGTAGATGCGCTGCCAATGGCCGCTGAGGAGCAGCAAGAGCTTGAGTGGCTGGCACTTTTGGTGTGGGAGCAATCGTCAGACGTTCGTGATTTTTCGGGGGTTTTTTTTGGTGGGCGCCCAGGTGCAGCTGGTGGCAAACGTCGAAGCCCTGCTCCTCAGGGAAAGACCGGAGCCCCAGTGTCTGTGCTGCTGTAGATGCGCTGCCAATGGCCGCTGAGGAGCAGCAAGAGCTTGAGTGGCTGGCACTTTTGGGGTGGGAGCAAGCGTCCGACGTTCGAGATTTTTCAGGGTTTTTTTTTCGGGGGGCGCACAGGTACAGCTGGTGGCAAACGTCGAAGCCCTGCTCCTCAGGGAAAGCCCGGAGCCCCAATGTCTGTGGTGCTGTAGATGCGCTGCCAATGGCCGCTGAGGAGCAGCAAGAGCTTGAGTGGCTGGCACTTTTGGTGTGGGAACAATCGTCAGACGTTCGTGATTTTTCGGGGGTTTTTTTTGGTGGGCGCCCAGGTGCAGCTGGTGGCAAACGTCGAAGCCCTGCTCCTCAGGGAAAGACCGGAGCCCCAGTGTCTGTGCTGCTGTAGATGCGCTGCCAATGGCCGCTGAGGAGCAGCAAGAGCTTGAGTGGCTGGCACTTTTGGTGTGGGAGCAAGCGTCCGACGTTCGAGATATTTCAGGGTTTTTTTTTTTCGGGGGGGCGCACAGGTACAGCTGGTGGCAAACGTCGAAGCCCTGCTCCTCAGGGAAAGCCCGGAGCCCCAATGTCTGTGGTGCTGTAGATGTGCTGCCAATGGCCGCTGAGGAGCAGCAAGAGCTTGAGTGGCTGGCACTTTTGGTGTGGGAGCAATCGTCCGACGTTCGTGATTTTTCAGGGTTTTTTTTTCGGAGGGCGCCCAGGTGCAGCTAGTGGCAAATTTCGAAGCCCTGCTCCTCAGGGAAAGCCCGGAGCCCCAATGTCTGTGGTGCTGTAGATGCACTGCCAATGGCCGCTGAGGAGCAGCAAGAGCTTGCGTGGCTGGCACTTTTGGTGTGGGAGCAATCGTCCGACGTTCATTATATTTGAGGGTATTTATTTCGTGGGGCACCCGTGCCTGCATCTGGTGGCAAACGTCGAAGCCCTGCTCCTCAGGGAAAGCCCGGAGCCCCAATGTCTGTAGTGCTGTACATGCTCTACAAATGGGCGCTGAAGAGCAGCAAGAGCTTGAGTGGCTGGCACTTTTGGTGTGGGAGCAATCGTCCAACGTTCGTGATTTTTCGGGTTTTTTTTTTCGGGGGCGCCCAGGTGCAGCTGGTGGCAAACGTCGAAGCCCTGCTCCTCAGGGAAAGCCCGGAGCCCCAATGTCTCTGCTGCTGTAGATGCGCTGCCAATGGCCGCTGAGGAGCAGCAAGAGCTTGAGTGGCTGGCACTTTTGGTGTGGGAGCAATCGTCCGACGTTCATTATTTTTGAGGGTGTTTATTTCGAGGGGCACCCACGTGCAGCTGGTAGCAAACGTCGAAGCCCTGCTCCTCAGGGAAAGACCGGAGCCCCAGTGTCTTTACTGCTGTAGATGCGCTGCCAATGGCCGCTGAGGAGCAGCAAGAGCTTGAGTGGCTGGCACTTTAGGTGTGGGAGCAATCGTCCGTCATTCGTGAGTTTTCTGGCTTTTTCTTCGGGGGACGCCCAGGTGCAGGTGGTGGCAAACGTTGAAGCCCTGCTCCTCAGGGAAAGCCCGGAGCCCCAATGTCTGTGCTGCTGTAGATGCGCTGCCAATTGCCGCTGAGGAGCAGCAAGTGCTTGAGTGGCTGGCACTTTTGGTGTGGGAGCAATCGACCGACGTTCATGAGTTTTCGGGGTTTTTTTTTCGGAGGGCGCCCAGGTGCAGCTAGTGGCAAATTTCGAAGCCCTGCTCCTCAGGGAAAGCCCGGAGCCCCACTGTCTTTGCTGCTGTACATGCGCTACAAATGGCCGCTGAAGAGCAGCAAGAGCTTGAGTGGCTGGCAGCTTCGGTGTGGGAGCAATCGTCCGACGTTCGTGATTTTCTGGGTTTCTTTTTCGGGGGGCGCCCAGGTGAAGCTGGTGGCAAACGTCGAAGCCCTGCTCCTCAGGGAAAGCCCGGAGCCCCAATGTCTGTGGTGCTGTAGATGCGCTGCCAATGGCCGCTGAGGAGCAGCAAGAGCTTGAGTGGCTGGCACTTTTGGTGTGGGAGCAATCGTCCGACGTTCGTGATTTTTCAGGGTTTTTTTTCAGGGACTGCCCAGGTGCAGCTAGTGGCAAATTTCGAAGCCCTGCTCCTCAGGGAAAGCCCGGAGCCCCAATGTCTGTGCTGCTGTAGATGCGCTGCCAATGGCCGCTGAGGAGCAGCAAGAGCTTGAGTGGCTGGCACTTTTGGTGTGGGAGCAATCGTCCGACGTTCGTGATTTTTCAGGGTTTTTTTTTCGGAGGGCGCCCAGGTGCAGCTAGTGGCAAATTTCGAAGCCCTGCTCCTCAGGGAAAGCCCGGAGCCCCAATGTCTGTGGTGCTGTAGATGCGCTGCCAATGGCCGCTGAGGAGCAGCAAGAGCTTGCGTGGCTGGCACTTTTGGTGTGGGAGCAATCGTCCGACGTTCATTATTTTTGAGGGTATTTATTTCGAGGGGCACCCACGTGCAGCTGGTGGCAAATTTCGAAGCCCAGCTCCTCAGGGAAAGCCCGGAGCCCCAATGTCTGTGCTGCTGTAGATGCGCTGCCAATTGCGGCTGAGGAGCAGCAAGACCTTGAGTGGCTGGCACTTTTGGTGTGGGAGCAATCGTCCGACGTTCATGAGTTTTCGGGGTTTTTTTTTCGGAGGGCGCCCAGGTGCAGCTAGTGGCAAATTTCGAAGCCCTGCTCCTCAGGGAAAGCCCGGAGCCCCACTGTCTTTGCTGCTGTACATGCGCTACAAATGGGCGCTGAAGAGCAGCAAGAGCTTGAGTGGCTGGCAGCTTCGGTGTGGGAGCAATCGTCCGACGTTCGTGATTTTTTGGGTTTCTTTTTCCGGGGGCGCCCAGGTGCATCTGGTGGCAAACGTCGAAGCCCCGCTCCTCAGGGAAAGCCCGGAGCCGCAATGTCTGTGGTGCTGTAGATGCGCTGCCAATGGCCGCTGAGGAGCAGCAAGAGCTTGAGTGGCTGGCACTTTTGGTGTGGGAGCAATCGTCCGACGTTCGTGATTTTTCAGGGTTTTTTTTTCGGAGGGCGCTCAGGTGCAGCTAGTGGCAAATTTCGAAGCCCAGCTCCTCAGGGAAAGCCCGGAGCCCCAATGTCTGTGCTGCTGTAGATGCGCTGCCAATGGCCGTTGAGGAGCAGCAAGAGCTTGTGTGGCTGGCACTTTTGGTGTGGGAGCAATCGTCCGACGTTCATTATTTTTGAGAGTATTTAGTTCGAGGGGCACCCACGTGCAGCTGGTGGCAAACGTCGAAGCCCTGCTCCTCAGGGAAAGCCCGGAGCCCCAATGTCTGTGCTGCTGTAGATGCGCTGCCAATGGCCGCTGAGGAGCAGCAAGAGCTTGAGTGGCTGGCACTTTAGGTGTGGGAGCAATCGTCCGACATTCGTTTTTTTTCGGTGTTTTTTTTCGGGGGGCGGCTACGTGCGGCTGGTGGCAAACGTCGAAGCCCTGCTCCTCAGGGAAAGCCCGAAGCCCCAATGTCTGTGGTGCTGTACATGCGCTGCCAATGGCCGCTGAGGAGCAGCAAGAGCTTGAGTGGCTGGCACTTTTGGGGTGGGAGCAATCGTCCGACTTCCGTGATTTTTGGGGGTTTTTGTTGGGGGGGCGCCCAGGTGCAGCTGGTGGCAAACGTCGAAGCCCTGCTCCTCAGGGAAAGACCGGAGCCCCAGTGTCTGTGGTGCTGTAGATGCGCTGCCAATGGCCGCTGAGGAGCAGCAAGAGCTTGAGTGGCTGGCACTTTTGGTGTGGGAGCAAGCGTCCGACATTCGTGATTTTTCGGGGGTTTTTTTCGGAGGGCGCCCAGGTGCAGCTGGTGGCAAACGTCGAAGCCCTGCTCCTCAGGGAAAGACCGGAGCCCCAATGTCTCTGCTGCTGTAGATGCGCTGCCAATGGCCGCTGAAGAGCAGCAAGAGCTTGAGTGGCTGGCACTTTTGGTGTGGGAGCAATCGTCTGATGTTTGTGATTTTTCGGGGTTTATTTTCGGGGGGCGCCCAGGTGCAGCTGGTGGCAAACGTCGAAGCCCTGCTCCTCAGGGAAAGCCCGGAGCCCCAATGTCTGTGGTGCTGTAGATGCGCTGCCAATGGCCGCTGAGGAGCAGCAAGAGCTTGAGTGGCTGGCACTTCTGGTGTGGGAGCAATCGTCCGACGTTCGTGATTTTTCAGGGTTTTTTTTTCGGAGGGCGCCCAGGTGCAGCTGGTGGCAAATGTCGAAGCCCTGCTCCTCAGGGAAAGCCCGGAGCCCCAATGTCTGTGGTGCTGTAGATGCGCTGCCAATGGCCGCTGAGGAGCAGCAAGAGCTTGAGTGGCTGGCACTTTAGGTGTGGGAGCAATCGTCTGACGTTCGTGATTTCGCGGTGCTTTTTTTTCGGAGTGCGCCCAGGTGCAGCTGGTGGCAAACGTCGAAGCCCTGCTCCTCAGGGAAAGCCCGGAGCCCCAATGTCTGTGCTGCTGTAGATGCACTGCCAATGGCCGCTGAGGAGCAGCAGGAGCTTGAGTGGCTGGCACTTTTGGTGTGGGAGCAATCGTCCGACGTTCGTTATTTTTGAGGGTATTTTTTTCGAGGGGCAGCCACGTGCAGCTGGTGGCAAACGTCGAAGCCCTGCTCCTCAGGGAAAGACCGGAGCCCCAGTGTCTGTACTGCTGTAGATGCGCTGCCAATGACCGCTGAGGAGCAGCAAGAGCTTGAGTGCCTGGCACTTTTGGTGTGGGAGCAATCGTCCGACATTCGTGATTTTTCGGGGTTTTTGTTCGGGGGGCGCCCAGGTGCAGGTGGTGGCAAACGTCGAAGCCCTGCTCCTCAGGGAAAGCCCGGAGCCCCAATGTCTGTGGTGCTGTAGATGCGCTGCCAATGGCCGCTGAGGAGCAGCAAGAGCTTGAGTGGCTGGCACTTTTGGGGTGGGAGCAATCTTCCGACGTTCGCGATTTCTCGGGATTTTTTTTTCGGGGTGCGCGCAGGTGCAGGTGGTGACAAACGTCGAAGCCCTGCTCCTCAGGGAAAGCCCGGAGCCCCAATGTCTGTGGTGCTGTAGATGCGCTGCCAATGGCCGCTGAGGAGCAGCAAGAGCTTGAGTGGCTGGCACTTTTGGGGTGGGAGCAATTGTCTGACGTTCGTGATTTTTCGGGTTTTTTTTTCGGAGGGCGCCCAGGTGCAGCTGGCAGCAAACGTCGAAGCCCTGCTCCTCAGGGAAAGCCAGGAGCCCCAGTGTCTGTGCTGCTGTTGGTGCGCTGCCAATGGCCGCTGAGGAGCAGCAAGAGCTTGAGTGGCTGGCACTTTTGGGGTGGGAGCAATCGTCCCACATTCGTTTTTTTTCGGGGTTTTTTTTCGGGGGGCGTCCGCGTGCAGCTGGTGGCAAATTTCGAAGCCCTGCTCCTCAGGGAAAGCCCGAAGCCCCAGTGTCTGTGGTGCTGTAGATGCGCTGCCAATGGCCGCTGAGGAGCAGCAAGAGCTTGAGTGGCTGGCACTTTTGGTGTGGGAGCAATCGTCAGACGTTCGTGATTTTTCGGGGTTTTTTTCGGGGGACGCACACGTGCAGGTGGTGGCAAACGTCGAAGCCCTACTCCTCAGGGAAAGCCCGGAGCCCCAATGTCTGTGCTGCTGTAGATGCACTGCCAATGGCCGCTGAGGAGCAGCAAGAGCTTCAGTGGCTGGCACTTTTGTGGTGGGAGCAATCGTCCCACATTCGTTTTTTTTCGGGATTCTTTTTCGGGGGGCGCCCACGTGCAGCTGGTGGCAAACGTCGAAGCCCTGCTCCTCAGGGAAAGCCCAGAGTACCAATGTCTGTGGTGCTGTAGATGCCCTGCCAATGGGCGCTGAGGAGCAGCAAGAGCTTGAGTGGCTGGCACTTTAGGTGTGGGAGCAATCGTCCGACTTTCGTGATTTTTGGGGGATTTTGTTGGGGGGGCGCCAAGGTGCAGCTGGTGGCAAACGTCGAAGCCCTGCTCCTCAGGGAAAGCCCGGAGCCCCAGTGTCTCTACTGCTGTACATGCGCTGCCAATGGCCGCTGAGGAGCAGCAAGAGCTTGAGTGGCTGGCACTTTTGGTGTGGGAGCAATCGTCCGACATTCGCGATTTTTAGGGGTTATTTTTCGGGGGGCGGCCACGTGCAGCTGGCAGCAAACGTCGAAGCCCTGCTCCTCAGGGAAAGCCAGGAGCCCCAATGTCTGTGGTGCTGTAGATGCGCTGCCAATGGCCGCTGAGGAGCAGCAAGAGCTTGAGTGGCTGGCACTTTAGGTGTGGGAGCAAGCGTCCGACGTTCTCGATTTTTCAGGGTTTTTTTTCGGGGATCGCCCAGGTGCAGCTGCTGGCAAACGCCTAAGCCCTGCTCCTCAAGGAAAGCCCGGAGCGCCAATGTCTGTGCTGCTGTAGATGCGCTGCCAATGGGCGCTGAGGAGCAGCAAGAGCTTGAGTGGCTGGCACTTTTGTGGTGGGAGCAATCGTCCGACATTCGTTTTTTTTCGGGATTCTTTTTCGGGGGGCGCACACGTGCAGCTGGTGGCAAACGTCGAAGCCCTGCTCCTCAGGGAAAGCCCGGAGTACCAATGTCTGTGGTGCTGTAGATGCGCTGCCAATGGCCGCTGAGGGACAGCAAGAGCTTGAGTGGCTGGCACTTTTGGTGTGGGAGCAATCGTCCGACGTTCGTGATTTTTCGGGGGTTTTTTTGGTGGGCGCCCACGTGCAGCTGGTTGCAAACGTCGAAGCCCTGCTCCTCAGGGAAAGCCCGGAGCCCCAGTGTCTCTACTGCTGTACATGCGCTGCCAATGGCCGCTGAGGAGCAGCAAGAGCTTGAGTGGCTGGCACTTTTGGGGTGGGAGCAATCGTCTGACGTTCGTGATTTTTCGGGGTTTTTTTTCGGGGGCGCCCAGGTGCAGCTGGTGGCAAACATCGAAGCCCTGCTCCTCAGGGAAAGCCCGGAGCCCCAATGTCTGTGGTGCTGTAGATGCGCTGCCAATGGCCGCTGAGGAGCAGCAAGAGCTTGAGTGGCTGGCACTTTTGGTGTGGGAGCAATCGTCCGACGTTCGTGATTTTTCGGGGTTTTTGTTGGGGGGGCGCCCAGGTGCAGCTGGTAGCAAACGTCGAAGCCCTGCTCCTCAGGGAAAGCCCGGAGCCCCAATGTCTGTGCTGCTGTAGATGCGCTGCCAATGGCCGCTGAGGAGCAGCAAGAGCTTGAGTGGCTGGCACTTTTGGTGTGGGAGCAATCGTCCGACGTTCGTGATATTTCGGGGTTTTTTTTCGGGGGACGCCCAGGTGCAGCTGGTGGCAAACGTCGAAGCCCTGCTCCTCAGGGAAAGCCCGGAGCCCCAATGTCTCTGCTGCTATAGATGCGCTGCCAATGGCCGCTGAGGAGCAGCAAGAGCTTGAGTGGCTGGCACTCTTCGGGTGGGAGCAATCGTCCGACATTCGTGATTTTTCGGGTTTTTTTTCGGGGGCGCCCACGTGCAGCTGGTGGCAAACGTCGAAGCCCTGCTCCTCAGGGAAAGCCCGGAGCCCCAATGTCTGTGGTGCTGTAGATGCGCTGCCAATGGCCGCTGAGGAGCAGCAAGAGCTTGAGTGGCTGGCACTTTTGGGGTGGGAGCAATCGTCCGACGTTCGTGAGTTTTCTGGCTTTTTTTTCGGGGGGCGCCCACATTTATCTGGTGGCAAATATCGAAGCCCTGCTCCTCAGGGAAAGCCCGGAGTCCCAATGTCTGTGCTGCTGTAGATGGGCTGCCAATGGCCGCTGAGGAGCAGCAAGAGCTTGAGTGGCTGGCACTTTTGGGGTGGGAGCAATCGTCCGACGTTCGTGATTTCTCGGGGCCTTTTTTTCGGGGGGCACCCAGGTGCAGCTGGTGGCAAGTATCGAAGCCCTGCTCCTCAGGGAAAGCCCGGAGCCCCAGTGTCTCTACTGCTGTACATGCGCTGCCAATGGCCGCTGAGGAGCAGCAAGAGCTTGAGTGGCTGGCACTTTTGGTGTGGGAGCAATCGTCCGACATTCGCAATTTTTAGGGGTTATTTTTCGGGGGGCGCCCACGTGCAGCTGGCAGCAAATGTCGAAGCCCTGCTCCTCAGGGAAAGCCAGGAGCCCCAATGTCTGTGCTGCTGTAGATGCGCTGCCAATGGCCGCTGAGGAGCAGCAAGAGCTTGAGTGGCTGGCACTTTAGGTGTGGGAGCAAGCGTCCGACGTTCTCGATTTTTCAGGGTTTTTTTTCGGGGATCGCCCAGGTGCAGCTGCTGGCAAACGCCTAAGCCCTGCTCCTCAAGGAAAGCCCGGAGCGCCAATGTCTGTGCTGCTGTAGATGCGCTGCCAATGGGCGCTGAGGAGCAGCAAGAGCTTGAGTGGCTGGCACTTTTGTGGTGGGAGCAATCGTCCTACATTCGTTTTTTTTCGGGATTCTTTTTCGGGGGGCGCACACGTGCAGCTGGTGGCAAACGTCGAAGCCCTGCTCCTCAGGGAAAGCCCGGAGTACCAATGTCTGTGGTGCTGTTAATGCGCTGCCAATGGCCGCTGAGGGACAGCAAGAGCTTGAGTGGCTGGCACTTTTGGTGTGGGAGCAATCGTCCGACGTTCGTGATTTTTCGGGGGTTTTTTTTGGTGGGCGCCCACGTGCAGCTGGTTGCAAACGTCGAAGCCCTGCTCCTCAGGGAAAGCCCGGAGCCCCAGTGTTTCTACTGCTGTACATGCGCTGCCAATGGCCGCTGAGGAGCAGCAAGAGCTTGAGTGGCTGGCACTTTTGGGGTGGGAGCAATCGTCTGACGTTCGTGATTTTTCGGGGTTTTTTTTCGGGGGCGCCCAGGTGCAGCTGGTGGCAAACATCGAAGCCCTGCTCCTCAGGGAAAGCCCGGAGCCCCAATGTCTGTGCTGCTGTAGATGCGCTGCCAATGGCCGCTGAGGAGCAGCAAGAGCTTGAGTGGCTGGCACTTTTGGTGTGGGAGCAATCGTCCGACGTTCGTGATTTTTCGGGGTTTTTGTTGGGGGGGCGCCCAGGTGCAGCTGGTAGCAAACGTCGAAGCCCTGCTCCTCAGGGAAAGCCCGGAGCCCCAATGTCTGTGCTGCTGTAGATGCGCTGCCAATGGCCGCTGAGGAGCAGCAAGAGCTTGAGTGGCTGGCACTTTTGGTGTGGGAGCAATCGTTCGACGTTCGTGATTTCTCGGGGCTTTTTTTTCGGAGGGCGCACAGGTGCAGCTGGTGGCAAACGTCGAAGCCCTGCTCCTCAGGGAAAGCCCGGAGCCCCAATGTCTGTGGTGCTGTAGATGCGCTGCCAATGGCCGCTGAGGAGCAGCAAGAGCTTGAGTGGCTGGCACTTTTGGGGTGGGAGCAATCGTCCAACGTTCGTGCGTTTTCTGGCTTTTTTTTCGGGGGGCGCCCGGGTGCAGCTGGTGGCAAACGTTGAAGCCCTGCTCCTCAGGGAAAGCCCGGAGCCCCAGTGTCTCTACTGCTGTACATGCGCTGCCAATGGCCACTGAGGAGCAGCAAGAGCTTGAGTGGCTGGCACTTTTGGTGTGGGAGCAATCGTCCGACATTCGCGATTTTTAGGGGTTATTTTTCGGGGGCGCCCACGTGCAGCTGGCAGCAAACGTCGAAGCCCTGCTCCTCAAGGAAAGCCTGGAGCGCCAATGTCTGTGGTGCTTTAGATGCGCTGCCAATGGCCGCTGAGGAGCAGCAAGAGCTTGAGTGGCTGGCACTTTTGTGGTGGGAGCAATCGTCCCACATTCGTTTTTTTTCGGGATTCTTTTTCGGGGGGCGCCCAGGTGCAGCTGGTGGCAAACGTCGAAGCCCTGCTCCTCAGGGAAAGCCCGGAGCCCCAATGTCTGTGGTGCTGTAGATGCGCTGCCAATGGCCGCTGAGGAGCAGCAAGAGCTTGAGTGGCTGGCACTTTAGGTGTGGGAGCAATGGTCCGACTTTCGTGATTTTTGGGCGTTTTTGTTGGGGGGGCGCCCACGTGCAGCTGTTGGCAAACGTCGAAGCCCTGCTCCTCAGGGAAAGCCAGGAGCCCCAGTGTCTGTGCTGCTGTAGGTGCGCTGCCAATGGCCGCTGAGGAGCAGCAAGAGCTTGAGTGGCTGGCACTTTTGGTGTGGGAGCAATCGTCCGACGTTCGTGATTTTTCGGGGTTTTTTTTCGGGGGACGCACACGTGCAGCTGGTGGCAAACGTCGAAGCCCTGCTCCTCAGGGAAAGCCCGGAGCCCCAATGTCTGTGCTGCTGTAGATGCGCTGCCAATGGCCGCTGAGGAGCAGCAAGAGCTTGAGTGGCTGGCACTCTTGGGGTGGGAGCAATCGTCCGACATTCCTGATTTTTCGGGTTTTTTTTTCGGGGGGCGCCCACGTGCAGCTGGTGGCAAACGTCGAAGCCCTGCTCCTCAGGGAAAGCCCGGAGCCGCAATGTCTGTGGTGCTGTAGATGCGCTGCCAATGGCCGCTGAGGAGCAGCAAGAGCTTGAGTGGCTGGCACTTTTGGGGTGGGAGCAATCGTCCGACGTTCGTGAGTTTTCTGGCTTTTTTTTTCGGGGGCGCCCACATTTATCTGGTGGCAAACGTCGAAGCCCTGCTCCTCAGGGAAAGCCCGGAGTCCCAATGTCTGTGCTGCTGTAGATGCGCTGCCAATGGCCGCTGAGGAGCAGCAAGAGCTTGAGTGTCTGGCACTTTAGGTGTGGGAGCAAGCGTCCGACGTTCTCGATTTTTCAGGGTTTTTTTTCGGGGATCGCCCAGGTGCAGCTGGTGGCAAACGCCTAAGCCCTGCTCCTCAAGGAAAGCCCGGAGCGCCAATGTCTGTGCTGCTGTAGATGCGCTGCCAATGGGCGCTGAGGAGCAGCAAGAGCTTGAGTGGCTGGCACTTTTGTGGTGGGAGCAATCGTCCGACATTCGTTTTTTTTCGGGATTCTTTTTCGGGGGGCGCACACGTGCAGCTGGTGGCAAACGTCGAAGCCCTGCTCCTCAGGGAAAGCCCGGAGTACCAATGTCTGTGGTGCTGTAGATGCGCTGCCAATGGCCGCTGAGGGACAGCAAGAGCTTGAGTGGCTGGCACTTTTGGTGTGGGAGCAATCGTCCGACGTTCGTGATTTTTCGGGGGTTTTTTTTGGTGGGCGCCCACGTGCAGCTGGTTGCAAACGTCGAAGCCCTGCTCCTCAGGGAAAGCCCGGAGACCCAATGTCTGTGGTGCTGTAGATGCGCTGCCAATGGCCGCTGAGGAGCAGCAAGAGCTTGAGTGGCTGGCACTTTTGGGGTGGGAGCAATCGTCTGACGTTCGTGATTTTTCGGGGTTTTTTTTCGGGGGGCGCCCAGGTGCAGGTGGTGGCAAACATCGAAGCCCTGCTCCTCAGGGAAAGCCCGGAGCCCCAATGTCTGTGGTGCTGTAGATGCGCTGCCAATGGCCGCTGAGGAGCAGCAAGAGCTTGAGTGGCTGGCACTTTTGGTGTGGGAGCAATCGTCCGACGTTCGTGATTTTTCGGGGTTTTTGTTGGGGGGGCGCCCAGGTGCAGCTGGTAGCAAACGTCGAAGCCCTGCTCCTCAGGGAAAGCCCGGAGCCCCAATGTCTGTGCTGCTGTAGATGCGCTGCCAATGGCCGCTGAGGAGCAGCAAGAGCTTGAGTGGCTGGCACTTTTGGTGTGGGAGCAATCGTCCGACGTTCGTGATATTTCGGGGTTTTTTTTCGGGGGACGCACACGTGCAGCTGGTGGCAAACGTCGAAGCCCTGCTCCTCAGGGAAAGCCCGGAGCCCCAATGTCTCTGCTGCTATAGATGCGCTGCCAATGGCCGCTGAGGAGCAGCAAGAGCTTGAGTGGCTGGCACTCTTGGGGTGGGAGCAATCGTCCGACATTCGTGATTTTTCGGGTTTTTTTTTCGGGGGGCGCCCACGTGCAGCTGGTGGCAAACGTCGAAGCCCTGCTCCTCAGGGAAAGCCCGGAGCCGCAATGTCTGTGGTGCTGTAGATGCGCTGCCAATGGCCGCTGAGGAGCAGCAAGAGCTTGAGTGGCTGGCACTTTTGGGGTGGGAGCAATCGTCCGACGTTCGTGAGTTTTCTGGCTTTTTTTTCGGGGGGCGCCCACATTTATCTGGTGGCAAACGTCGAAGCCCTGCTCCTCAGGGAAAGCCAGGAGCCCCAATGTCTGTGCTGCTGTAGATGCGCTGCCAATGGCCGCTGAGGAGCAGCAAGAGCTTGAGTGGCTGGCACTTTAGGTGTGGGAGCAAGCGTCCGACGTTCTCGATTTTTGAGGGTTTTTTTTCGGGGATCGCCCAGGTGCAGCTGCTGGCAAACGCCTAAGCCCTGCTCCTCAAGGAAAGCCCGGAGCGCCAATGTCTGTGCTGCTGTAGATGCGCTGCCAATGGGCGCTGAGGAGCAGCAAGAGCTTGAGTGGCTGGCACTTTTGTGGTGGGAGCAATCGTCCGACATTCGTTTTTTTTCGGGATTCTTTTTCGGGGGGCGCACACGTGCAGCTGGTGGCAAACGTCGAAGCCCTGCTCCTCAGGGAAAGCCCGGAGTACCAATGTCTGTGGTGCTGTAGATGCGCTGCCAATGGCCGCTGAGGGACAGCAAGAGCTTGAGTGGCTGGCACTTTTGGTGTGGGAGCAATGGTCCGACGTTCGTGATTTTTCGGGGGTTTTTTTTGGTGGGCGCCCACGTGCAGCTGGTTGCAAACGTCGAAGCCCTGCTCCTCAGGGAAAGCCCGGAGCCCCAGTGTCTCTACTGCTGTACATGCGCTGCCAATGGCCGCTGAGGAGCAGCAAGAGCTTGAGTGGCTGGCACTTTTGGGGTGGGAGCAATCGTCTGACGTTCGTGATTTTTCGGGGTTTTTTTTCGGGGGGCGCCCAGGTGCAGCTGGTGGCAAACATCGAAGCCCTGCTCCTCAGGGAAAGCCCGGAGCCCCAATGTCTGTGGTGCTGTAGATGCGCTGCCAATGGCCGCTGAGGAGCAGCAAGAGCTTGAGTGGCTGGCACTTTTGGTGTGGGAGCAATCGTCCGACGTTCGTGATTTTTCGGGGTTTTTGTTGGGGGGGCGCCCAGGTGCAGCTGGTAGCAAACGTCGAAGCCCTGCTCCTCAGGGAAAGCCCGGAGCCCCAATGTCTGTGCTGCTGTAGATGCGCTGCCAATGGCCGCTGAGGAGCAGCAAGAGCTTGAGTGGCTGGCACTTTTGGTGTGGGAGCAATCGTCCGACGTTCGTTATTTTTGAGGGTGTTTTTTTCGAGGGGCACCCAAGTGAAGCTGGTGGCAAACGTCGAAGCCCTGCTCCTCAGGGAAAGCCCGGAGCCCCAGTGTCTGTATTGCTGTAGATGCGCTGCCAATGGCCGCTGAGGAGCAGCAAGAGCTTGAGTGGCTGGCCCTTTTGGTGTGGGAGCAATCGTCCGACGTTCGTGATTTTTCGGGGTTTTTGTTCGGGGGGCGCCCAGGTGCAGCTGGTGGCAAACGTCGAAGCCCTGCTCCTCAGGGAAAGCCCGGAGCCCCAATGTCTGTGCTGCTGTAGATGCGCTGCCAATGGCCGCTGAGGAGCAGCAAGAGCTTGAGTGGCTGGCACTTTTGGGGTGGGAGCAATCGTCCGACTTTCTCGATTTTTCAGGGTTCTTTTTCGGGGATCGCCCAGGTGCAGCTGGTGGCAAACGTCGAAGCCCTGCTCCTCAGGGAAAGCCAGGAGCCCCAATGTCTGTGCTGCTGTAGATGCGCTGTCAATGGCCGCTGAGGAGCAGCAAGAGCTTGAGTGGCTGGCACTTTATGTATGGGAGCAATCGTCCGACGTTCGTGATTTCTCGGGGCTTTTTTTCGGGGGGCGTCCAGGTGCAGCTGGTGGCAAACGTCGAAGCCCTGCTCCTCAGGGAAAGCCCGGAGCCCCAATGTCTGTGCTGCTGTAGATGCACTGCCAATGGCCGCTGAGGAGCAGCAAGAGCTTGAGTGGCTGGCACTTTTGGTGTGGGAGCAATAGTCCAACGTTCGTGATTTTTGAGGGTGTTTTTTTCGAGGGGCACTCACGTGCAGCTGGTGGCAAACGTCGAAGCCCTGCTCCTCAGGGAAAGCCCGGAGCCCCAATGTCTGTGCTGCTGTAGATGCGCTGCCAATGGCCGCTGAGGAGCAGCAAGAGCTTGAGTGGCTGGCACATTAGGTGTGGGAGCAATCGTCCGACGTTCGTGATTTCTCGGGGCTTTTTTTCGGGGGGCGCCCAGGTGCAGCTGGTGGCAAACGTCGAAGCCCTGCTCCTCAGGGAAAGCC
Organism: Otis tarda; assembly: GCA_026413225.1. Taxonomy (NCBI): domain Eukaryota; kingdom Metazoa; phylum Chordata; class Aves; order Otidiformes; family Otididae; genus Otis; species Otis tarda. The sequence goes on from CM048584.1 coordinate 1,827,715, forward strand.
CGGAGCCCCAATGTCTGTGCTGCTGTAGATGCGCTGCCAATGGCCGCTGAGGAGCAGCAAGAGCTTGAGTGGCTGGCACTTTTGTTGTGGGAGCAATCGTCCGACGTTCGTGATTTTTCTGGGTTTTCTTTTTGGAGGGCGCCCAGGTACAGCTGGTGGCAAACGTCGAAGCCCTGCTCCTCAGGGAAAGCCCGGAGCCCCAATGTCTGTGGTGCTGTAGATGCGCTGCCAATGGCCGCTGAGGAGCAGCAAGAGCTTGAGTGGCTGGCACTTTTGGGGTGGGAGCAATCGTCCGACGTTCGTGAGTTTTCTGGCTTTTTCTTCGGGGGACGCCCAGGTGCAGCTGGTGGCAAACGTCGAAGCCCTGCTCCTCAGGGAAAGCCCGGAGCCCCAGTGTCTGTGCTGCTGTAGATGCGCTGCCAATGGCCGCTGAGGAGCAGCAAGAGCTTGAGTGGCTGGCACTTTAGGTGTGGGAGCAATCGTCCGACGTTCGTGATTTTTCGGGGTTTTGTTCGGGGGCGCCCAGGTGCAGGTGGTGGCAAACGTCGAAGCCCTGCTCCTCAGGGAAAGCCCGGAGCCCCAATGTCTGTGCTTCTGTAGATGCGCTGCCAATGGCCGCTGAGGAGCAGCAAGAGCTTGAGTGGCTGGCACTTTTGTTGTGGGAACAATTGTCCGACGTTCTCGATTTTTCAGGGTTCTTTTCGGGGATCGCCCAGGTGCAGCTGGTGGCAAACGTCGAAGCCCTGCTCCTCAGGGAAAGCCCGGAGCCCCAATGTCTGTGCTGCTGTAGATGCGCTGCCAATGGCCGCTGAGGAGCAGCAAGAGCTTGAGTGGCTGGCACTTTTGGTCTGGGAGCAATCGTCCGACGTTCGTTATTTTTGAGGGTGTTTTTTTCGAGGGGCACCCAAGTGAAGCTGGTGGCAAACGTCGAAGCCCTGCTCCTCAGGGAAAGCCCGGAGCCCCAGTGTCTGTATTGCTGTAGATGCGCTGCCAATGGCCGCTGAGGAGCAGCAAGAGCTTGAGTGCCTGGCCCTTTTGCTGTGGGAGCAATCGTCCGACAATCGTGATTTTTCGTGGTTTTTGTTCGGGGGGCGCCCAGGTGCAGGTGGTGGCAAACGTCGAAGCCCTGCTCCTCAGGGAAAGCCCGGAGCCCCAATGTCTGTGCTGCTGTAGATGCGCTGCCAATGGCCGCTGAGGAGCAGCAAGAGCTTGAGTGGCTGGCACTTTTGGGTTGGGAGCAATCGTCCGACGTTCGAGATTTTTCAGGGTTTTTTTTCGGGGATCGCCCAGGGGCAGCTGGTGGCTAACGTCGAAGCCCTGCTCCTCAGGGAAAGCCCGGAGCCCCAATGTCTGTGCTGCTGTAGATGCGCTGCCAATGGCCGCTGAGGAGCAGCAAGAGCTTGAGTGGCTGGCACTTTTGTTGTGGGAGCAATCGTCCGACGTTCGTGATTTTTCTGGGTTTTCTTTTTGGAGGGCGCCCAGGTACAGCTGGTGGCAAACGTCGAAGCCCTGCTCCTCAGGGAAAGCCCGGAGCCCCAATGTCTGTGGTGCTGTAGATGCGCTGCCAATGGCCGCTGAGGAGCAGCAAGAGCTTGAGTGGCTGGCACTTTTGGTGTGGGAGCAATCGTCCGACGTTCGTGAGTTTTCTGGCTTTTTCTTCGGGGGACGCCCAGGTGCAGCTGGTGGCAAACGTCGAAGCCCTGCTCCTCAGGGAAAGCCCGGAGCCCCAGTGTCTGTGCTGCTGTAGATGCGCTGCCAATGGCCGCTGAGGAGCAGCAAGAGCTTGAGTGGCTGGCACTTTTGGTGTGGGAGCAATCGTCCGACGTTCGTGAGTTTTCTGGCTTTTTCTTCGGGGGACGCCCAGGTGCAGCTGGTGGCAAACGTCGAAGCCCTGCTCCTCAGGGAAAGCCCGGAGCCCCAATGTCTGTGGTGCTGTAGATGCGCTGCCAATGGCCGCTGAGGAGCAGCAAGAGCTTGAGTGGCTGGCACTTTAGGTGTGGGAGCAATCGTCCGACGTTCGTGATTTTTCGGGGTTTTTGTTCGGGGGGCGCCCAGGTGCAGGTGGTGGCAAACGTCGAAGCCCTGCTCCTCAGGGAAAGCCCGGAGCCCCAGTGTCTGTGCTTCTGTAGATGCGCTGCCAATGGCCGCTGAGGAGCAGCAAGAGCTTGAGTGGCTGGCACTTTTGTTGTGGGAACAATTGTCCGACGTTCTCGATTTTTCAGGGTTCTTTTTCGGGGATCGCCCAGGTGCAGCTGGTGGCAAACGTCGAAGCCCTGCTCCTCAGGGAAAGCCCGGAGCCCCAATGTCTGTGCTGCTGTAGATGCGCTGCCAATGGCCGCTGAGGAGCAGCAAGAGCTTGAGTGGCTGGCACTTTTGGTCTGGGAGCAATCGTCCGACGTTCGTTATTTTTGAGGGTGTTTTTTTCGAGGGGCACCCAAGTGAAGCTGGTGGCAAACGTCGAAGCCCTGCTCCTCAGGGAAAGCCCGGAGCCCCAGTGTCTGTGCTGCTGTAGATGCGCTGCCAATGGCCGCTGAGGAGCAGCAAGAGCTTGAGTGCCTGGCCCTTTTGCTGTGGGAGCAATCGTCCGACAATCGTGATTTTTCGTGGTTTTTGTTCGGGGGGCGCCCAGGTGCAGGTGGTGGCAAACGTCGAAGCCCTGCTCCTCAGGGAAAGCCCGGAGCCCCAATGTCTGTGCTGCTGTAGATGCGCTGCCAATGGCCGCTGAGGAGCAGCAAGAGCTTGAGTGGCTGGCACTTTTGGGTTGGGAGCAATCGTCCGACGTTCGAGATTTTTCAGGGTTTTTTTTCGGGGATCGCCCAGGGGCAGCTGGTGGCTAACGTCGAAGCCCTGCTCCTCAGGGAAAGCCCGGAGCCCCAATGTCTGTGCTGCTGTAGATGCACTGCCAATGGCCGCTGAGGAGCAGCAAGAGCTTGAGTGGATGGCACTTTAGGTGTGGGAGCAATAGTCCGACGTTCGTGATTTTTCGGGGTTTTTTTTCGGGGGCGCCCAGGTGCAGGTGGTGGCAAACGTCGAAGCCCTGCTCCTCAGGGAAAGCCCGGAGCCCCAGTGTCTGTATTGCTGTAGATGCGCTGCCAATGGCCGCTGAGGAGCAGCAAGAGCTTGAGTGGCTGGCACTTTTGGGGTGGGAGCAATCGTCCGACGTTCGTGATTTTTCGGGGTTTTTGTTCGGGGGGCGCCCAGGTGCAGCTGGTGGCAAACGTCGAAGCCCTGCTCCTCAGGGAAAGCCCGGAGCCCCAATGTCTGTGCTGCTGTAGATGCGCTGCCAATGGCCGCTGAGGAGCAGCAAGAGCTTGAGTGGCTGGCACTTTTGGGGTGGGAGCAATCGTCCGACTTTCTCGATTTTTCAGGGTTCTTTTTCGGGGATCGCCCAGGTGCAGCTGGTGGCAAACGTCGAAGCCCTGCTCCTCAGGGAAAGCCCGGAGCCCCAATGTCTGTGCTGCTGTAGATGCGCTGCCAATGGCCGCTGAGGAGCAGCAAGAGCTTGAGTGGCTGGCACTCTTGGGGTGGTAGCAATCGTCCGACGTTCGTGATTTTTCTGGGTTTTTTTTTCGGGGGGCGCCCAGGTGAAGCTGGTGGCAAACGTTGAAGCCCTGCTCCTCAGGGAAAGCCCGGAGCCCCAATGTCTGTGGTGCTGTAGATGCGCTGCCAATGGCCGCTGAGGAGCAGCAAGAGCTTGAGTGGCTGGCACTTTTGGTGTGGGAGCAATCGTCCGACGTTCGTGAGTTTTCTGGCTTTTTCTTCGGGGGACGCCCAGGTGCAGCTGGTGGCAAACGTCGAAGCCCTGCTCCTCAGGGAAAGCCCGGAGCCCCAATGTCTGTGCTGCTGTAGATGCGCTGCCAATGGCCGCTGAGGAGCAGCAAGAGCTTGAGTGGCTGGCACTTTTGGGTTGGGAGCAATCGTCCGAAGTTCTCGATTTTTCAGGGTTTTTTTCGGGGATCGCCCAGGTGCAGCTGGTGGCAAACGTCGAAGCCCTGCTCCTCAGGGAAAGCCCGGAGCCCCAATGTCTGTGCTGCTGTAGATGCGCTGCCAATGGCCGCTGAGGAGCAGCAAGAGCTTGAGTGGCTGGCACTTTTGGTCTGGGAGCAATCGTCCGACGTTCGTTATTTTTGAGGGTGTTTTTTTCGAGGGGCACCCAAGTGAAGCTGGTGGCAAACGTCGAAGCCCTGCTCCTCAGGGAAAGCCCGGAGCCCCAGTGTCTGTATTGCTGTAGATGCGCTGCCAATGGCCGCTGAGGAGCAGCAAGAGCTTGAGTGCCTGGCCCTTTTGCTGTGGGAGCAATCGTCCGACAATCGTGATTTTTCGTGGTTTTTGTTCGGGGGGCGCCCAGGTGCAGGTGGTGGCAAACGTCGAAGCCCTGCTCCTCAGGGAAAGCCCGGAGCCCCAATGTCTGTGCTGCTGTAGATGCGCTGCCAATGGCCGCTGAGGAGCAGCAAGAGCTTGAGTGGCTGGCACTTTTGGGTTGGGAGCAATCGTCCGACGTTCGAGATTTTTCAGGGTTTTTTTTCGGGGATCGCCCAGGGGCAGCTGGTGGCTAACGTCGAAGCCCTGCTCCTCAGGGAAAGCCCGGAGCCCCAATGTCTGTGCTGCTGTAGATGCACTGCCAATGGCCGCTGAGGAGCAGCAAGAGCTTGAGTGGCTGGCACTTTAGGTGTGGGAGCAATAGTCCGACGTTCGTGATTTTTCGGGGTTTTTTTTCGGGGGGCGCCCAGGTGCAGGTGGTGGCAAACGTCGAAGCCCTGCTCCTCAGGGAAAGCCCGGAGCCCCAGTGTCTGTATTGCTGTAGATGCGCTGCCAATGGCCGCTGAGGAGCAGCAAGAGCTTGAGTGGCTGGCACTTTTGGGGTGGGAGCAATCATCCGACGTTCGTGATTTTTCGGGGTTTTTGTTCGGGGGGCGCCCAGGTGCAGCTGGTGGCAAACGTCGAAGCCCTGCTCCTCAGGGAAAGCCCGGAGCCCCAATGTCTGTGCTGCTGTAGATGCGCTGCCAATGGCCGCTGAGGAGCAGCAAGAGCTTGAGTGGCTGGCACTTTTGGGGTGGGAGCAATCGTCCGACTTTCTCGATTTTTCAGGGTTCTTTTTCGGGGATCGCCCAGGTGCAGCTGGTGGCAAACGTCGAAGCCCTGCTCCTCAGGGAAAGCCCGGAGCCCCAATGTCTGTGCTGCTGTAGATGCGCTGCCAATGGCCGCTGAGGAGCAGCAAGAGCTTGAGTGGCTGGCACTCTTGGGGTGGTAGCAATCGTCCGACGTTCGTGATTTTTCTGGGTTTTTTTTCGGAGGGCGCCCAGGTACAGCTGGTGGCAAACGTCGAAGCCCTGCTCCTCAGGGAAAGCCCGGAGCCCCAATGTCTGTGGTGCTGTAGATGCGCTGCCAATGGCCGCTGAGGAGCAGCAAGAGCTTGAGTGGCTGGCACTTTTGGTGTGGGAGCAATCGTCCGACGTTCGTGAGTTTTCTGGCTTTTTCTTCGGGGGACGCCCAGGTGCAGCTGGTGGCAAACGTCGAAGCCCTGCTCGTCAGGGAAAGACCGGAGCCCCAATGTCTGTGCTGCTGTAGATGCGCTGCCAATGGCCGCTGAGGAGCAGCAAGAGCTTGAGTGGCTGGCACTTTTGGGTTGGGAGCAATCGTCCGACGTTCTCGATTTTTCAGGGTTTTTTTCGGGGATCGCCCAGGGGCAGCTGGTGGCAAACGTCGAAGCCCTGCTCCTCAGGGAAAGCCCGGAGCCCCAATGTCTGTGCTGCTGTAGATGCGCTGCCAATGGCCGCTGAGGAGCAGCAAGAGCTTGAGTGGCTGGCCCTTTTGCTGTGGGAGCAATCGTCCGACGTTCGAGATTTTTCAGGGTTTTTTTTCAGGGATCGCCCAGGGGCAGCTGGTGGCTAACGTCGAAGCCCTGCTCCTCAGGGAAAGCCCGGAGCCCCAATGTCTGTGGTGCTGTAGATGCGCTGCCAATGGCCGCTGAGGAGCAGCAAGAGCTTGAGTGGCTGGCACTTTTGGTCTGGGAGCAATCGTCCGACGTTCGTTATTTTTGAGGGTGTTTTTTTCGAGGGGCACCCAAGTGAAGCTGGTGGCAAACGTCGAAGCCCTGCTCCTCAGGGAAAGCCCGGAGCCCCAGTGTCTGTATTGCTGTAGATGCGCTGCCAATGGCCGCTGAGGAGCAGCAAGAGCTTGAGTTCCTGGCCCTTTTGCTGTGGGAGCAATCGTCCGACAATCGTGATTTTTCGTGGTTTTTGTTCGGGGGGCGCCCAGGTGCAGGTGGTGGCAAACGTCGAAGCCCTGCTCCTCAGGGAAAGCCCGGAGCCCCAATGTCTGTGCTGCTGTAGATGCGCTGCCAATGGCCGCTGAGGAGCAGCAAGAGCTTGAGTGGCTGGCACTTTTGGGGTGGGAGCAATCGTCCGACTTTCTCGATTTTTCAGGGTTCTTTTTCGGGGATCGCCCAGGTGCAGCTGGTGGCAAACGTCGAAGCCCTGCTCCTCAGGGAAAGCCCGGAGCCCCAATGTCTGTGCTGCTGTACATGCGCTGCCAATGGCCGCTGAGGAGCAGCAAGAGCTTGAGTGGCTGGCACTCTTGGGGTGGTAGCAATCGTCCGACGTTCGTGATTTTTCTGGGTTTTTTTTTCGGAGGGCGCCCAGGTGCAGGTGGTGGCAAACGTCGAAGCCCTGCTCCTCAGGGAAAGCCCGGAGCCCCAATGTCTGTGGTGCTGTAGATGCGCTGCCAATGGCCGCTGAGGAGCAGCAAGAGCTTGAGTGGCTGGCACTTTTGGTGTGGGAGCAATCGTCCGACGTTCGTGAGTTTTCTGGCTTTTTCTTCGGGGGACGCCCAGGTGCAGCTGGTGGCAAACGTCGAAGCCCTGCTCCTCAGGGAAAGCCCGGAGCCCCAATGTCTGTGCTGCTGTAGATGCGCTGCCAATGGCCGCTGAGGAGCAGCAAGAGCTTGAGTGGCTGGCACTTTTGGGTTGGGAGCAATCGTCCGACGTTCTCGATTTTTCAGGGTTTTTTCGGGGATCGCCCAGGTGCAGCTGGTGGCAAACGTCGAAGCCCTGCTCCTCAGGGAAAGCCCGGAGCCCCAATGTCTGTGGTGCTGTAGATGCGCTGCCAATGGCCGCTGAGGAGCAGCAAGAGCTTGAGTGGCTGGCCCTTTTGCTGTGGGAGCAATCGTCCGACGTTCGAGATTTTTCAGGGTTTTTTTTCAGGGATCGCCCAGGGGCAGCTGGTGGCTAACGTCAAAGCCCTGCTCCTCAGGGAAAGCCCGGAGCCCCAATGTCTGTGGTGCTGTAGATGCTCTGCCAATGGACACTGAGGAGCAGCAAGAGCTTGAGTGGCTGGCACTTTTGTTGTGGGAGCAATCGTCCGACGTTTGTGATTTTTCAGGGTTTTTTTTCGGGGGTGCCCAGGTGCAGCTGCTGGCAAACGTCGAAGCCCTGCTCCTCAGGGAAAGCCCGGAGCCCCAATGTCTGTGGTGCTGTAGATGCGCTGCCAATGGCTGCTGAGGAGCAGCAAGAGCTTGAGTGGCTGGCACTTTTGGGGTGGGAGCAATCGTCTGACATTCGCGATTTTTAGGGGTTTTTTTTCGGGGGGCGTCCACGTGCAGCTGGCAGCAAACGTCGAAGCCCTGCTCCTCAGGGAAAGACCGGAGCCCCAATGTCTGTGGTGCTGTAGATGCGCTGCCAATGGCCGCTGAGGAGCAGCAAGAGCTTGAGTGGCTGGCACTTTTGGGGTGGGAGCAATCGTCTGACATTCGCGATTTTTAGGGGTTTTTTTTCGGGGGCGCCCACGTGCAGCTGGTGGCAAACGTCGAAGCCCTGCTCCTCAGGAAAAGCCAGGAGCCCCAATGTCTGTGGTGCTGTAGATGCGCTGCCAATGGCCGCTGAGGAGCAGCAAGAGCTTGAGTGGCTGGCACTTTTGGTGTGGGAGCAATCATCCGACGTTCGTGATTTTACGGGGTTTTTTTTCGGGGGGCGCCGAGGTGCAGCTGGTGGCAAACGTCGAAGCCCTGCTCGTCAGGGAAAGCCCGGAGCCCCAGTGTCTGTGCTGCTGTAGATGCGCTGCCAATGGCCGCTGAGGAGCAGCAAGAGCTTGAGTGGCTGGCAGTTTTGGAGTTGGAGCAATCGTCCGACGTTCGTGAGTTTTCTGGCTTTTTCTTCGGGGGACGCACAGGTGCAGCTGGTGGCAAACGTCGAAGCCCTGCTCCTCAGGGAAAGCCCGGAGCCCCAATGTCTGTGGTGCTGTAGATGCGCTGCCAATGGCCGCTGAGGAGCAGCAAGAGCTTGAGTGGCTGGCACTTTTGGTGTGGGAGCAATCGTCCGACGTTCGTGAGTTTTCTGGCTTTTTCTTCGGGGGACGCCCAGGTGCAGCTGGTGGCAAACGTCGAAGCCCTGCTCGTCAGGGAAAGCCCGGAGCCCCAATGTCTGTGCTGCTGTAGATGCGCTGCCAATGGCCGCTGAGGAGCAGCAAGAGCTTGAGTGGCTGGCACTTTTGGGTTGGGAGCAATCGTCCGACGTTCTCGATTTTTCAGGGTTTTTTTCGGGGATCGCCCAGGTGCAGCTGGTGGCAAACGTCGAAGCCCTGCTCCTCAGGAAAAGCCCGGAGCCCCAATGTCTGTGCTGCTGTAGATGCGCTGCCAATGGCCGCTGAGGAGCAGCAAGAGCTTGAGTGGCTGGCCCTTTTGCTGTGGGAGCAATCGTCCGACGTTCGAGATTTTTCAGGGTTTTTTTTCAGGGATCGCCCAGGGGCAGCTGGTGGCTAACGTCGAAGCCCTGCTCCTCAGGGAAAGCCCGGAGCCCCAATGTCTGTGGTGCTGTAGATGCGCTGCCAATGGCCGCTGAGGAGCAGCAAGAGCTTGAGTGGCTGGCACTTTTGGTCTGGGAGCAATCGTCCGACGTTCGTTATTTTTGAGGGTGTTTTTTTCGAGGGGCACCCAAGTGAAGCTGGTGGCAAACGTCGAAGCCCTGCTCCTCAGGGAAAGCCCGGAGCCCCAGTGTCTGTATTGCTGTAGATGCGCTGCCAATGGCCGCTGAGGAGCAGCAAGAGCTTGAGTTCCTGGCCCTTTTGCTGTGGGAGCAATCGTCCGACAATCGTGATTTTTCGTGGTTTTTGTTCGGGGGCGCCCAGGTGCAGGTGGTGGCAAACGTCGAAGCCCTGCTCCTCAGGGAAAGCCCGGAGCCCCAATGTCTGTGCTGCTGTAGATGCGCTGCCAATGGCCGCTGAGGAGCAGCAAGAGCTTGAGTGGCTGGCACTTTTGGGGTGGGAGCAATCGTCCGACTTTCTCGATTTTTCAGGGTTCTTTTTCGGGGATCGCCCAGGTGCAGCTGGTGGCAAACGTCGAAGCCCTGCTCCTCAGGGAAAGCCCGGAGCCCCAATGTCTGTGCTGCTGTACATGCGCTGCCAATGGCCGCTGAGGAGCAGCAAGAGCTTGAGTGGCTGGCACTCTTGGGGTGGTAGCAATCGTCCGACGTTCGTGATTTTTCTGGGTTTTTTTTTCGGAGGGCGCCCAGGTACAGCTGGTGGCAAACGTCGAAGCCCTGCTCCTCAGGGAAAGCCCGGAGCCCCAATGTCTGTGGTGCTGTAGATGCGCTGCCAATGGCCGCTGAGGAGCAGCAAGAGCTTGAGTGGCTGGCACTTTTGGTGTGGGAGCAATCGTCCGACGTTCGTGAGTTTTCTGGCTTTTTCTTCGGGGGACGCCCAGGTGCAGCTGGTGGCAAACGTCGAAGCCCTGCTCCTCAGGGAAAGCCCGGAGCCCCAATGTCTGTGCTGCTGTAGATGCGCTGCCAATGGCCGCTGAGGAGCAGCAAGAGCTTGAGTGGCTGGCACTTTTGGGTTGGGAGCAATCGTCCGACGTTCTCAATTTTTCAGGGTTTTTTTTCGGGGATCGCCCAGGTGCAGCTGGTGGCAAACGTCGAAGCCCTGCTCCTCAGGGAAAGCCCGGAGCCCCAATGTCTGTGCTGCTGTAGATGCGCTGCCAATGGCCGCTGAGGAGCAGCAAGAGCTTGAGTGGCTGGCCCTTTTGCTGTGGGAGCAATCGTCCGACGTTCGAGATTTTTCAGGGTTTTTTTTCAGGGATCGCCCAGGGGCAGCTGGTGGCTAACGTCAAAGCCCTGCTCCTCAGGGAAAGCCCGGAGCCCCAATGTCTGTGGTGCTGTAGATGCTCTGCCAATGGACACTGAGGAGCAGCAAGAGCTTGAGTGGCTGGCACTTTTGTTGTGGGAGCAATCGTCCGACGTTCGTGATTTTTCAGGGTTTTTTTTTCGGGGGGTGCCCAGGTGCAGCTGCTGGCAAACGTCGAAGCCCTGCTCCTCAGGGAAAGCCCGGAGCCCCAATGTCTGTGGTGCTGTAGATGCGCTGCCAATGGCTGCTGAGGAGCAGCAAGAGCTTGAGTGGCTGGCACTTTTGGGGTGGGAGCAATCGTCTGACATTCGCGATTTTTAGGGGTTTTTTTTCGGGGGGCGTCCACGTGCAGCTGGCAGCAAACGTCGAAGCCCTGCTCCTCAGGGAAAGACCCGAGCCCCAATGTCTGTGGTGCTGTAGATGCGCTGCCAATGGCCGCTGAGGAGCAGCAAGAGCTTGAGTGGCTGGCACTTTTGGGGTGGGAGCAATCGTCTGACATTCGCGATTTTTAGGGGTTTTTTTTCGGGGGGCGCCCACGTGCAGCTGGTGGCAAACGTCGAAGCCCTGCTCCTCAGGAAAAGCCAGGAGCCCCAATGTCTGTGGTGCTGTAGATGCGCTGCCAATGGCCGCTGAGGAGCAGCAAGAGCTTGAGTGGCTGGCACTTTTGGGGTGGGAGCAATCATCCGACGTTCGTGATTTTACGGGGTTTTTTTTCGGGGGGCGCCGAGGTGCAGCTGGTGGCAAACGTCGAAGCCCTGCTCGTCAGGGAAAGCCCGGAGCCCCAATGTCTGTGCTGCTGTAGATGCGCTGCCAATGGCCGCTGAGGAGCAGCAAGAGCTTGAGTGGCTGGCAGTTTTGGAGTTGGAGCAATCGTCCGACGTTCGTGAGTTTTCTGGCTTTTTCTTCGGGGGACGCCCAGGTGCAGCTGGTGGCAAACGTCGAAGCCCTGCTCCTCAGGGAAAGCCCAGAGCCCCAATGTCTGTGGTGCTGTAGATGCGCTGCCAATGGCCGCTGAGGAGCAGCAAGAGCTTGAGTGGCTGGCACCTTTGGTGTGGGAACAATCTTCCGACAATCGTGATTTTTCGGGGCTTTTTTTCGGGGGGCATCCAGGTGCAGCTGGTGGCAAACGTTGAAGCCCTGCTCCTCAGGGAAAGCCCGGAGCCCCAGTGTCTGTGCTGCTGTAGATGCGCTGCCAATGGCCGCTGAGGAGCAGCAAGAGCTTGAGTGGCTGGCACTTTTGTTGTGGGAGCAATCGTCAGACGTTCGTGATTTTTCAGGGTTTTTTTTTCGGGGGGCGCCCAGGTGCAGCTGGTGGCAAACGTCGAAGCCCTGCTCCTCAGGGAAAGCCCGGAGCCCCAATGTCTGTGCTGCTGTAGATGCGCTGCCAATGGCCGCTGAGGAGCAGCAAGAGCTTGAGTGGCTGGCACTTCTGTTGTGGGAGCAATCGTCCGACGTTCGTTATTTTTGAGGGTATTTTTTTCGAGGGGCACCCAGGTGCAGCTGGTGGCAAACGTCGAAGCCCTGCTCCTCAGGGAAAGCCCGGAGCCCCAATGTCTGTGGTGCTGTAGATGCGCTGCCAATGGCCGCTGAGGAGCAGCAAGAGCTTGAGTGGCTGGCACTTTAGGTGTGGGAGCAATCGTCCGACGTTCGTGATTTCTCGGGGCTTTTTTTTCGGGTGGCGCCCAGGTGCAGCTGGTGGCAAACGTCGAAGCCCTGCTCCTCAGGGAAAGCCCGGAGACCCAATGTCTGTGGTGCTGTAGATGCGCTGCCAATGGCCGCTGAGGAGCAGCAAGAGCTTGAGTGGCTGGCACATTTGAGTTTGGAGCAATCGTCCGACGTTCGTGATTTTTCAGGGTTTTTTTTCGGGGGGCGCCCAGGTGCAGCTGGTGGCAAACATTGAAGCCCTGCTCCTCACGGAAATCCCGGAGCCGCAATGTCTGTAGTGCTGTAGATGCGCTGCCAATGGCCGCTGAGGAGCAGCAAGAGCTTGAATAGCTGGCACTTTTGGGGTGGGAGCAATCGTCTGACATTTGCGATTTTTAGGGTTTTTTTTTCGGGGGGCGCCCACGTGCAGCTGGCATCAAATGTGGAAGCCCTGCTCCTCAGGGAAAGCCCGGAGCCCCAATGTCTGTGGTGCTGTAGATGCGCTGCCAATGGCCGCTGAGGAGCAGCAAGAGCTTGAGTGGCTGGCACTTTTGGGGTGGGAGCAATTGTCCGATGTTGGAGTATCAGGGACACTTAGTGAACAATCCAGACCGAATGGAATTGTAATGTCTGTGAGCAGCAGGCCTCAAGGATATCACTGAAGCTGCCTGTGAGAAAGTACTGAAGCCACCTGTGAGAAAGTAATGAGGCTGCCTGTGAGAAAGTAAACGAAGCAACCTTGAGAAGAAGGAAAACAGCTGGCATATGTGACTGGGGGCTGAACGTGAAGCAGGGTGCAGGTGGAGAGAACTGTGCGCGTGAAAAGCTGTTAATAACCAATCACCTGCTTGCATCCGCCGCGTGCTCTCGGTTATCCTCTATATAAGACATGTAGCTACGTGAAATAAAGGAGAACGATCATACTCATATTGAGATCGCGTCGTTACTCCGGATCCGTCTCCCACTCCGACATCTGGTAGCAGAGGATGGTTCGGCTCGACTAAGGAGCAGCGAGACCGACGTCTCCGAGACTGCGGTAAGCAGCTAGAGGAGGGGAGTGGGAAAACAACGGCTGAGAGAAGTGCTGTCTGGTGCAGAGTCAAGACAGACACCGGTGTGAGGTCGCTCCTCACCTCTCAGGTGCAGCGATGGAGCTGGAAGCGGCAGCTAAATTACTCGCCGGGATCCTCTCTAAGAGAGGGATGGAAACCCCAGTGAAACAATTAGTCCGTCTCATTAAGCTGGGACAAACTTGGGGCCACTTTTCAGACAGCCATATGTTATTTTCGATTACGGAATGGCGGGACTTTGGGGAAACGATGTGGCAAAAAACTATAAAGGGCACTGATAAAGACGAAAAGGAGGTGAAGGCTGTTCGGGCGTTGTGGCATAGCGTGCTAGAGACTTTAAAGGAAATGAAAGCCGAGAGGGAGGTTGCATGTGCGGCGGCACAAATGCTGGGGCCGGAGCGAAAGGCGGAAAAACCAACAAAGACAGGTTCAGTTGCGCGTTTTTTTGGTCTGTCAGCTGTGCGCGGAATGTCTGCCCCTGTTTGTAACAGCCCTCTGGACGTTGCTCGGCTAGCGTCCACAACTTCCTCTTTCAATACTGGCACGGAGACAACAAGTCCGACGCCACCGCACACAAACGCGGAAGTTACCGCCAGCGAACCTCCACTCTGTACTGAGCCGGTTGAGGAAGTACCACCGGTGCACCCTCCAGGGGAGGAGATTGCACCGCCCACTGGAAGTGACAAAGAATTAGGTGGAGTCGTTTGCCGCCCTCCGCCTCTTGCACCTCCTCCCGAACTGCCCTCAGCTCCACCTCTGTCTCCACCCTTACCACCATCGACTGACACATCCCCCGGCCCTGCAACGCCACCTTCTGAGAAGGAAAATCAACAGACACCAGATGCCATTGCAAAAATGTTGCAAGCAGTTTTACAACGTCTTGACAAACTGGAGCTACAAAGCACAACTAAGATACAGGAGGTACCTCCCTGTCTACAAAATACCACCACTCATCCCCATATTACGCGCTGGACTGGCATCATTAGGAATGCAATTCTAGAAGGGCAATGCAACCCTATAATGGAAGGAACTAGCCCTGCTGCTATGGCCCTTCCTGTGATACAAGAAAATGGCCAGGGAAAATGGGAACCGCATGACTGGAAAATATTGAAGGAAGCTAAAAGTGCAGTTACTCAGTATGGGCTAAAATCATCATATACTCGGTCTGTGTTGCAGCATATATTTTTTTGTTTTGTTTTGTCACAGTTGTTAATTCCTTATGATATTAGAATGATTGTCCAGATGCTTTTGCTACCGTCACAGCAGCTGCAGTTTTTTCAGCACTGGCAGGCTGCTTGTGATAGGGCAACTGCAACTCCTCGACAACAGGGTGATCCATTATTCGGGGTGCAAACTCAAATGCTGATGGGAGCGGGACCCTACACACGATCTGATTGGCAAGCGCAATTTGCTACCAAAGTGTTACAACTGGGCCAAGATTTGGCTTATAGAGCGCTTGCTAGGGTGCACGATGAAAAGTCCGGACCTGCCTTTATGTCAGTAAGGCAAGGTCCCACAGAACCATATGGGAAATTTATTGATCGGTTGCACACTGCAATTATGGCTCACCCTGATCTGGATGATGACATGAAAGCAAAGTTCTTAGATATGTTTGCCTTTAATAAAGCTAATGGAAAAACTAAGAGAGCCCTTAGTGTGCTGCCAAAAGGATCTACTACAGAGCAACTGCTGGAAGCTGCCGAGCGAATGTTAAAAAAAAAAAAAAAAAAAAAAAAGCAGCTACAGTCATGGCTGCTGCTGTAGGTGCAGTTAAACTGTTGATATCAATAAAGCGGCACGTGATTAACTGTCTGTAACCCCCATTCCCTCTTCCTGCCCCCCCGCCCCCCATCCCTGTCCCGCTCAGAGGGCAGAGGAGGGAGGTGGAGATGGTGTTAAGCCCGGGAAGAGGGAGGGGTGGGGGGAGGTTGTCTTGCTCCCTTTTTCCTTATCCTGCTTTGGTTTTAGTGATGGTCTGTTTCGCTTGTAGCGGTGGCTTTAAGGATCCCTCCCATTCTTGTCTTAAACCTTGGGATTTAGTTTTCTTTCCTCTTATATGTCCGGGGCCACGGCCGCCGCCAGGCGCCCCCACCCCCCCGCCCCGACATGGTTAACAGATACTCCTGTCTGAGTCAAGCCTTGTATAAGTGGAAGGACCGTTCCCTCTTATAACATGGGGGAAGGGATACGCTTATGTCTTTACAGGAGCAGTAAACAAGTGGATCCCTGTCTGTATCATCTGTGGGTATTTCAGAACATGTTTGGTTGACCTGCCAGATACCGGTAGGATGGCAACTCTGTGTAAAACAGCAGCAGCCACGAGTGCTGAGTGCTAAAACTACAAAACACGGAACTTTTTGGGATCAGTAAAGATGTACTTCTGTCTATTCTTTTTTTTAACTATTCAAGAGCTAATGTTTCTAGAGGGGTAATGAGTGTAAATGCCTTAAGATCTATACATTGCAACGACACAGCATGACGTAATCATGCGAGCACATATCAAAATCCAGACACCATAAAAGACCTAAACGAAGCATACATAGCATTGAATCTGGTTGCCAAGATAATACAGAGTTTTGGAAACTAAGTAAAATTATTGCTGCTTCAGTCTTTACACCTGGTGTGGCAAGTGCCTAGGCATTAACTATGCTAAATAAATT
The DNA here is from genome assembly GCA_026413225.1 of Otis tarda. Classification (NCBI taxonomy): domain Eukaryota; kingdom Metazoa; phylum Chordata; class Aves; order Otidiformes; family Otididae; genus Otis; species Otis tarda. The sequence continues at coordinate 1,843,201 of CM048584.1, forward strand.
GGACTGTTGGCTTGCTAAGCAAATAAATACAACTGCATTGGCACTATCAACGCTGTTAACTGATGTAGATTCTATATACTATGCTACTTTACAAAACAGAACCGCTGTTAGCCTACAGAGCACATATTTGACAGGCCTTGTTGCATGCGCTGGCCACGCATGCAGCAACACTTAGTCAGTATTCTTTCACTGAATCTGCTGAGGATATAAACAGGGGTGGCTCGGAGCGGAGGGGAGAGGACAGACCCAGAGCATACTTTATTTACAACAGGGGATGCCCTGAAGGTGCTGCGCCTGCCTCCTTTCTCTGCTCTGACCCAGCTGATAATCATCCTCTTGCTCAGCGGTGTCTTCGGTGTAGTTGGGTTAGTAACAGAATAGATCAGCAAGAGATTTTTTTAATTATTAGCACAAAATCATGATTGTCAGGATTTTGATGGGCTTTGCTGCATGAATCTGTCTAATCATTCGGAATCTATTCACAAAAGTATTCAAAACTTGCAAAAAGGAGTACAAAAACAGCAACAAAGTGATGGTTTTGATATATTCAGAAATCTTTTGGTGACTTGATATAAGCTTGTTACTAATAGCTGTAGGATGCTTATTCATTCCTTATATATGTATTTTGATCTATAATTCTGTGTCTTAAAATGTGTGCAGACTTTAATAGATAAAGCGTTGAAACAAGCCTCTTCTCATAAACAAAGAAGGGGCAGATGTGGTATTTCGCTGAGTCAGCATGGTATCAGTGAAAGCACACCGCCCTTGGGGGAGGAATGCAATCATGCTCTCAGGAAGAAAGCCATGGAATGAGAAGGGAAGCTTTAAGATACAAAACATTGTTAGCAGAATTTATGGCTTGTTTCAACAGAGGCCTTCAGAAAACTAGTCATTGCTCTTATAGATAAGAAAGTTACTGGAGTTGTTATATCTATAATAGTAGAAAAATGTTACAGTAGAAAATTACTAGAAGGTAGTGAAACTTAGCTTTGCTTCGTAATCATGAATATGTATAACGTGTGATTAGTAATTTTATTAACTAAGCTTGTATGTGGCATAACTGGATGGTTGCTGTCCTTGGTTAAAATTGGAATTGTGATACTAGGCATCATACTAGGCATAACATACCATGCTTGCAAAAAAAAAATGATTGACAACTCAATACAGACAATCTGGTTCAAAAAAAAAAAAAAAAAAAAAAAAAGGGGGAGATTCAGTAGAGGCCTACATGAACCTAGTTGATATTGTAGTAAAATAAGGTCAGGAGTAACAAGAAAGGCCATAGGAGGACCATGTTATTTTGGAAAATTGATAATGTTTGCTCCACCTATGAGAACATTACGGAATCATACTCGAGCAAGAAGATCACTAAAAGTATTGACTCCCCCTTGTGACAGCAAATTAACCCTGTTGGGTACAGCTGAGCGGAGAGCATTATCTTTATTTGTTCCTTGGGCAGCAACTGCAAAAACTTTAGCTAACTTAAATAAATTAGCTTGTTGAGCACAAAAGCAAATGAATTTAACGTCTAGCATGTTATCAGGATTATTAGAAGACATGGATAGTATGTGTCATGATATTTTTGCAGAATCTAGCAGCCATTGATTTTTTGTTATTAGCGCATAAGTGGGTCTGGATTGTTCAAAACAAAAAGGGGGATTTGTTGGAGTATCAGGGACACTTAGTGAACAATCCAGACCGAATGGAATTGTTATGTCTGTGAGCAGCAGGCCTCAAGGATATCACTGAAGCTGCCTGTGAGAAAGTACTGAAGCCACCTGTGAGAAAGTAATGAGGCTGCCTGTGAGAAAGTAAACAAAGCAACCTTGAGAAGAAGGAAAACAGCTGGCATATGTGACTGGGGGCTGAACGTGAAGCAGGGTGCAGGTGGAGAGAACTGTGCGCGTGAAAAGCTGTTAATAACCAATCACCTGCTTGCATCCGCCGCGTGCTCTCGGTTATCCTCTATATAAGACATGTAGCTACGTGAAATAAAGGAGAACGATCATACTCATATTGAGATCGCGTCGTTACTCCGGATCCGTCTCCCACTCCGACAGTCCGACGTTCGTGATTTTTTGTTTTTTTTTCGGGGGGCGCCCAGGTGCAGCTGGTGGCAAACGTCAAAGCCCTGCTCCTCAGGGAAAGCCCGGAGCCCCAATGTCTTTGGTGCTGTAGATGCACTGCCAATGGCCGCTGAGGAGCAGCAAGAGCTTGAGTGGCTGGCAATTTTGGGGTGGGAGCAATCGTCTGACTTTCGCTAAATTTCGGGGATCTTTTTCGGGGGACGCCCAGGTGCAGCTGGTGGCAAACGTCGAAGCCCTGCTCCTCAGGGAAAGCCTGGAGGCCCAATGTCTGTGCTACTGTAGATGGGCTGCCAATGGCCGCTGAGGAGCAGAAAGAGTTTGAGTTGCTGGCACTTTTGGTGTGGGAGCAATCGTCCGACGTTCGCGATATTTCGGGGTTTTTTTTCGGGGGGCGCCCAGGTGCAGCTGGTGGCAAACGTCGAAGCCCTGCTCCTCAGGGAAAGCCCGGAGCCCCAGTGTCTGTGCTGCTGTAGATGCGCTGCCAATGGCCCCTGAGGAGCAGCAAGAGCTTGAGTGGCTGGCACTTTAGGTGTGGGAGCAATCGTCCGACGTTCGTGATTTTTCGGGGTTATTTTTCGGGGGGCGCCCAGGTGCAGCTGGTGGCAAACGTCGAAGCCCTGCTCCTCAGGGAAAGCCCGGAGCCCCAATGTCTGTGGTGCTGTAGATGCGCTGCCAATGGCCGCTGAGGAGCAGCAAGAGCTTGAGTGGCTGGCACTTTTGGTGTGGGAGCAATCGTCCGACGTTCGTGATTTTTCGGGTTTTTTTTTCGGGGGGCTCCCAGGTGCAGCTGGTGGCAAACGCCTAAGCCCTGATCCTCAGGGAAAGCCCGGAGCCCCAATGTCTGTGGTGCTGTAGATGCAACGTCAACAGCTAGAGATAAGCAGCAAGAGCTTGAGTGGCTGGCACTTTTGGTGTGGGAGCAATTGTCCGACGTTCGTGATTTTTCGGGTTTTTTTTTCGGGGGGCGCCGAGGTGCAGCTGGTGGCAAATGTCGAAGCCCTGCTCCTCAGGGAAAGCCTGGAGCCCCAATGTCTGTGGTGCTGTAGATGCAACGTCAACAGCTAGAGATAAGCAGCAAGAGCTTGAGTGGCTGGCACTTTTGGTGTGGGAGCAATCGTCCGACATTCATGATTATTAGAGTATTTGTTTCAGTGGGCTTTTCCGTGCACTTGATGGTAAACGTCGAAGCGCCGTTCGTCAGGGAAAGCCCGGAGTCCCAGTGTCTGTGGTGCTGTAGATGTGGTGTGAAGGGCCTGTGAGGAGCAGCAAGAGCTTTAGTTGCTGGCACTTTTGGTATGGGAGCAATTGTCCGACGGTCGTGATTTTTAGGGTATTTCTCCAGTGGGCGGCCTTGTGCAGTTGATGGTAAACGTCGAAGTGCTGTTCGTCAGGGAAAGCCCGGAGCCCCAATGTCTGTGGTGTTGTAGATGTGGCGTCAACAACCGTTGAGGAGCAGCAAGAGCTGCTCACAGGGCTGCCGGGTTGAAATGGTGGAAAATGTCGGAGTCCTGGTGGTCTAGGACTGACCAGGACAATCCCCAACGTCAGACGATTGCTCTGGGCTTCCCTAGGCCAACAGGACTCTGACATTTGCCACCAAGTCAACCTGGCAGCCCTCTGAGAATAAATCTTATAAATCCCGAACATCAGACGATTACTCCAACACCAGAAGTGCCTGCTCTAAAAGTTCTTGCTGCTCCTCACCGACTCTTCCCACCGCATCTACAGGCTCAAAAACATTGGGTCTCTCGGCTTTCCTACACCACCAGGATTCTGACACTTACTATTGACGTACGGAAATGGACTCTGTAACTCGGAAGTTATAAACTAGGTATGTTTATTGCGTGCAGATGCACGGGGGATTGCTCCACCACAAGGGTGCATGCCCGAGTTAGCAAACCATCCCATTTTTATACAATAAAACAATGAAGGACTCCCGAGAAGGACTTGGGAGTGGTGGTGGACGAGAAGCTCAACATGAGCTGGCAATGCACCCTTGCGGCCCAGAAGGCCAACCGCATCCTGGGCTGCATCAAGAGGAGCGTGGCCAGCAGGTCGAGGGAGGTGATTCTCCCCCTCTACTCTGCCCTGGTGAGACCCCACCTGGAGTACTGTGTCCGGTTCTGGAGCCCCCAACACAAGAAGGACATGGACCAGTTGGAGAAGGTCCAGAGGAGGGCCAGGAAGATGATAAAAGGGCTGGAGCACCTCTCGTATGAGGACAGGCTGAGAGAATTGGGGCTGTTCAGCCTGGAGAAGAGGAGGCTCCGGGGAGACCTGATAGCGGTCTTCCAGTACCTCAAGGGGGCCTACAAGAAAGATGGGGAAAGGCTGTTTAGTAGGACCTGTTGCAATAGGACGAGGGGTAATGGTTTTAAAATAGAGGGGGGTAGATTTAGATTGGAAATTAGGAAAAATTTTTTTACAATGGGAGTTATAGACCACTGGAACAGGTTGCCCAGAAAGGTGGTGGAGGCCCCATCCCTGGAGACGTTCAAGGCCAGGCTGGATGAGGCTCTGAGCAACCTGATCTAGTCAGGGATGTCCCTGCTCCTTGCAGGGGGGTTGGACTAGATGACCTTTGAAGGTCCCTTCCAACTCTAACCATTCTATGATTCTATGATTCTATGAATATTCAACTGACGCCTATACATATTCATTACCTAAACCCGCCTACTCTCGCTTCGTATGCTAATTAGCTTATCAGTCCTTCGCACTTGCGCAAATTCTGCCAATAATTGTGGGCAGGGGTCTTCGGTGGTCCTTGGGATGAAGGCCGTAGGTCTTCTTCATGGTGTACTTTTCACCTTTAGCCTAGAATGCAATGATCCTGCAAGCTTGCAGTGTTCTTATCAGCTTGAGCTGATTCATGTCCTTGTTAACCATCTGTTTTCCTTTAGCAAGGAGGTTTATAGACGTATTTGTGACACATGCCATCCTGGTTTTGAATTCTTGTTCTTTCTAATCACTCCCTTGAGATAATGCGAGACTGTTTCTCACTCCTTACAAATGAGTCCTTCGTCAGGAAAAGAAAAAAAAACAGACTTCCTCCTCCATTAATTGTTTCTCTAAGCTCTATGGTTACGTGACTATGTTTTATAACTATATTCTTGTCCTGGTTCTGGCTAGGATAGAGTTAATATTCCCCTGAGCTGGGTGGAGAACTGAAGCTGGTAGCTCCTATGGCTGGGATAGTTAACTAATTAGCTAACAGCTGGGGTTAATTTACCCAAATGAGCCAAAGGGCTATTCCATCCCATCTGACATCATGCTCAGTATATAAGTGAGGAGGGTGCTGAAGGGAGCCTCCTGCTACTTGGAAGGAACTAAGTGTGGAGATTTGTTGTAAGCCATTATACTGTATTTGTATTGCATCGCTGTTTTGTTTTCTTCTGTCATTACTGTTAAATTTACTTTTTGTTCAATCTCAACCCACGTGTTTGGTTTTTTTCCTGGTTTTCTTTTGTTTACCAAATCTCCCCCTGTTCTCTTGGAGGGGGGGGCAGGGAGTGAGAGAGAGACTGTGTAGTCTGGTCCTGATTGGGGCTGAACTACAGCAATTCATTAAGTGCATACATATATAGTTGTGATTAACTTATTGTCCCCATTTCTACGTGGTCCCCTATATCAATCCCCCCTTTTTATCAATCACACTAAGTAAATTCTTTTACTTAAACAGTTTCCCTGAATGATATGAAGCATCATACACGGTTTTGTTTAAAGTGGGGGGGAGCCTAATGTGGTAGCTTCTGTAGGAAACTGCTATAAGTCGCTCCCCTTTGTTCAGTGGATTCGGCCAGGCCTAGGGCGGACCCGCTGCTGGCCAAAGCTGAGCCGATTGGTAGCAGAATGTTCTGTGATAACGCCTCTGCGATAACATATGTAAGAAGGGGAAAACAGAAGAAAAAAAAAGAGAGAAGAGAAGATGTGAAGAAGCTGAGCGGGGGCAGAGGCACAGAGGGGGAGGCACAGGCCTCATGGGCCTTGCAGGCCTCACCCTCTGGCCTCTCGCCAGGCTGCTGACTGGGCCCGAATCGGCCCGTGGAGGGCCCGCTGGGACAGCCATTCTGGAGAGACTGCACTCCGTGGAAGAGACGACCCACGCCAGAGCAGTTTCACGAAGGACTGTGATGTATGGGAGGGACCCCACAACAGGGCAGGGGAGGAATGTGAGGATTTCTTCCCCGACCATGAAGCAGCGGCGTAAAACAACGTGTGATGAACTGACCGCAATCCCCATTCCCTCTTCCCTTTCCTGTGCAACTCGGGGGGGGGAAAGGTAGTAGAGATAATGTTAAGCTTGGGAAGAGGGAGGGGTGGAGGGAGGTTATCTTGTTCTCTGTCTCATTATCTTGCTGTTTGTAGTAATAAATGAATAGTTTTCCCCAAGAGGAGTCTGTTTTGCCCGTAACGGTAACTTTAAGGATTTTTCCCTGTCCTTATCTCAAACCTCGAGCCGTTTTTCTTTATATTATCTCCCCCTGTTCTCTCGGAGGGTGGGGGGAGTGAGAGAGAGAGACTGCGTAGTCTGGTCGTGATCGGGGCTGAACTACGACAGTGTTACTTTCTTAAACATTCTCCAAACCCATAGGTACAGCATAATAGTTAATATTAATAAAATTCCTAAGCTAATCAAGAAGATCACAACAGGGGGCACCGTAGTATTAAGGATCCCTGTTGCCTCTGTCCCAGCCCCACTCATGCCCTGAGTACATTTCCTTTTCATGCATAACCACAGTGGCCAAGTTTAAGCCCGACCATTTAAAAGGTGGTCCCATGCTTCCTGTAAACCCAAGGTAGGCGTGAGACCACGGCCATTTGGTGTCCTTTTGATTACAAGTTAGTGGTAAGATGCAGGAAAATATTGTGAGCCCAATCACAATTCCAGTTAAACAATTGGTCATTTTAGGATTTAGTTGTTCTAGTGGATTAGTACAGCTACTTCTGTAGATAATGTACTGCCTTCTGTGACCTACTAAAATGGATTTTATATTTCCTATAATAAAATGACAAATAAGATATAAACTGCACCGATGGCAGATTTGGGTGAGATTAGTTACTGGCCGGTCCTGGTTTCTTTGTCCGGTATCGTTTGCTGTGGTGTCCCACCGGTTCACTACTGCTTTTGGCTCACATACTTGTTACCCACATTGTTCCTGCCCTTATCCGTTCAAACGAGTTTAAGTCTCAAGTCTTCGTTGTTGTCTGGAGTTACTTTCCACAAGGTTGCAGAGGCTCTCTTGATCCGAGTATGGTGTATGCAGGAGTTCTGTCCCTCTACCTTAATTGCCGTGTAGGTGGTGAGGAGGACTTGAAAAGGTCCGGTCCACTGTGGTTCTGGGGTTTTTTCTGTAAGAGACTGAACATATATATAGTCCCCTGGTTGTATATCATGAACAGGCCCATCCAGACCCCTACTACGTGTTCCCATTACATGTTTTTCAATTCTTTTTAATTGTTTGTTTAGTGCCACCATATAGGAGGTCATTATTTCTTCACCAATTTGTGAAGATGTTCCCTTTTGTACCCCATAGAATTTCGAGTGGACTAAGCCCTTCTCTTGCTCTTGGTCTGGTTCGAATTCGTATAAGAGCTAATGGTAAAGACTGAGGCCAAGTTAGATGAGTTTCCTGACCCAACTTGACAATCTGTTGTTTGATTAGGTGATTCATTTTCTCCACCTGGCCACTCGATTGTGGTCGGTGAGAGGTATGTAATTGCCAATCTATCCCTAGATGGTGGCTAATTTCTTGTACTATTCTGGACACAAAATGTGGTCCTCTATCCGAGGACATTACCGCTGGGACGCCAAACCTAGGTACTATTTCCTGGAGCAGTATTTTGGTTACTTCCCGGGCTTTAGCAGTTCTGCACGGGGAAGCTTCTGGCCAGCCTGAAAAGGTATCAGTAAGTACTACTAAGTATCGGTACCCCCTTTTCTAGGGAGTTCTGAGAAATCAATCTGCCAATGTTGTCCCGGACCATTCCCCTTTCCGATTTTTTCAAGTTTCGGCCCTTTTACAACTTTAGGATTAGTCTGGAGACAAAGATCACATTGTTGACTTACTTGTCTAATGGTAGTGTATAAGTTTCGCGCTATTATGTTCCTGATGAGATCTTTATATAGGGCTTCTGTCCCGCCCCCCCCGGTGTCTTTTTCTATGTTCTTCTCAGACTACTGACCATATCATGTAGGAGGGAATTACTACCCTCCCGTGTGAGGGGTAGTAATTGGCCCACCCTTCCTCATTATATGATCCCTTTAGATCATTAATAAGTTTGCCGTCTTCCTTTGTGTATTCTGGTTTACCTTCTAGAAATACCTGTCCATCAGGTATTAGCGCACCCTCTACCTTGATTGTTTCTCTAGCTGCTTGTTTTGCTTCCCTATCTGCCAGCTCATTTCCTCTTTCCAATTCTGTGCTCACTTTCTGGTGTGCTTTAATATGCATAATTGCCACCTTTTCGGGAAGTTGGACTGCATTCAGGATTTTCAAAATCTCTTCTGTGTGTTTGATGGTTTTTCCATGAGAATTTAACAGTCCTCTTTCCTTCCATATTGCTCCACGGGCATGTACCACCCCAAAGGCATAATTAGAGTCAGTCCAAATGTTTACAGTCCTTCCCTGGGCTCTCTCCAGGGCTCGGGTAAAGGCTATGATCTCAGCCTTTTGGGCGGAGACGTCGGCTGATAGTAGCCTGGACTCTATCACCTTTTCGAAAGTGGTAAGAGCATATCCGGAATGCCACCTTCCATTTAACATATAGCTGCTTCCGTCGGTGAACCAATGTTCGGCTCCATCAATAGGGACATCTTTAAGATCCGTTTGACTAGAATACGTGGTTTCAATTGTTTCCAAGCAGTCATGACTCACTGACTCCCCGATGTTCCCATCAAGGAATGAGGCCGGATTGATGATGTTTGTGGTCACGATTTCAACATCATCCTGTTCAACCATTATAGCTTGATATTTCAGGAACCTTTGTGGGGAAAGCCAATGCCCTCCTTTTGCTTCAAGGACCGCAGATACAGTATGGGAAACTAGGACAGTCATTTTCTGGCCTAGAGTGAACTTTTGGGCTTCTTGAATGTTTAGAATGACAGCTGCTACTGCTCTCAGACAGCTGGGCCACCCTTTCGCAGCAGCATCCAGCTGTTTGGAGAAGTATGCTACCGCCCATCTGTATGGTCCCAAATCTTGTGCCAATATTCCTAGTGCCATTCCTTGTTTTTCGTGGGAAAATAGAAAAAATGGCTTACTCACATCAGGAAGTCCCAATGCTGGTGCCGACATCAGGGCTTTCTTCAGCTGATGGAAGGCTCGATCTGACTCAGCATCCCACTGGAGATCCTTTTGGTTAGCTGCTATCAGGGAATATAGGGGCTTAACAAGCAGACCCCATAATCACATATCCAAAGTCGGCACCACCCCGTCATTCCTAAGAATGTCCGTAGTTCCTTTATACTTCGTGGTCGGGGGGGTTTGGCATATGGCCTCTTTCCGGGCTTGTCCTAGGATCTGTTGTCCGACACTGATCTTGTACCCCAGGTACGTGACCTGGGGTTGTAACAACACCTGTGCCTTTTTCTTAGAAACCCGATATCCCTGTAGTCTTAGGAAATTTAACAGACTCCCGGTCCACATGACACAGGATTCTTTGGTCCTGGTTGCAATAAGAAGGTCGTCTACATATTGTAACGCCTTCCCTTCTTCTGATGGTGGTGCCCATGATTCCAAGTCCTTTGCTAGCTGATTCCCAAAAAACTGTGGGGCTATTTTTAAACCCCTGCGGCAACACCGTCCATGTGAGCTGGGTCTTTCGACCACTTTTGGGATTTTCCCATTTGAAAGCAAAAATTTTCTGGCTGGCTTCATGGAGAGGGAGGCAAAAGAAAGCATCTTTTAAATCTAGGACCGTAAACCAAGCTAAATCAGGTTTTAGCGTGGTTAATAGGGAATAGGTGTTAGCTACCACAGGGTATAGGTCCGCTGTTATTTTGTTGATGGCTCTTAAGTCTTGAACTATCCTATAGGACCCATCAGGTTTCTTAACTAGAAGGATAGGTGTATTGAATTCTGACTCACATTCTTTTAGTAGTCTTAGTTCTATGAACCGCTCTATGATTGGACAAATTCCTTCCCTATCTTCCATTTTCAGTGGGTATTGTTTGATCCTTATGGCACTCTGTCCCTCCTTTAGTTTTACTATTATTGGTGGTGCGTTCCTTGCTCATCCCAGTATATCAGTTGCCCAGACTCCGGGATATACTTGGTCAACAATTCTTGCACCAATTTCTCCTGTTGCAGGGGTACTGACCAAGGATAGACTCATAATTTGAACGTATTGGTGATCATTTACCTCCAGAGTAACTTCCCCTTGCTTAAATTGGATTGTTGCTTCTAGTTGTTCTAATAAATCCCTAGCAAGAAGGGCCTTTGGCGAATTTGGCATATTCAGAAATTTATGGATCCCCACTTGCTTCCCCAATTTGTATTTTAAGGATCTGCAAAAGTAAGCCTCTTCAGTCTGGCTTGTCGCACCTTTCACTGTAATATAATAATTTTCCAGAGGCATCAAAGCTTGATTCAGAACAGAATAAGTCTCTCCCGTGTCTACTAAAAATTTGATTTCTTTTTGTTCTTCCCCTAACTTTATTTTTACTACGAGGTCGGCTAGACAATTTTCTTCAGCCACGTGAGCTACCGTTTTCCCTTGATTGTTGCGCCATCTAGCGTTCCTTTGGCGCTCAGGGCACTCGTTCTTCCAGTGTCCGGTCTTTTTATATAGCGCACATTGATTCCTACCCAGAGGCGTCAGCCCACGCATTGGTTTAACTTTACATTTCCGATTTTCATTTTTCTCTTACCACTGCTAGTATTTTCTTCTCGTCTTGCCTGTAACTTTCCTCTCGATTCCTAAATATTCTCCATGCTTCTTCTAATAACCTTTCTAAGGTTCTGTTTTCAGGAGATCTTAGTTTTTGCAATTTGCGCCTAATATCCCCTTGTGATTGTCCCAAAAAGAGGGATAGTAGTTGTTGTGCGCCTACCTCTGAATTCGGATCTAGAGACGTGTGCCGGCGCATCGCATCTCTTAGTCGGTCTAGGAACTCGACCGGCGTTTCAGAAGGACCCTGTCTGACCGCATATAACATTGCCCAATTTATTGTTCTGGGAATTGCTTTTTCCATCCCTCTGAATATCCATTCCTGGTATGCCTGTAACCTTTCCATATCAGCAGAGCGGTTTGGATCCCATGTCGGGTCTAACAAGGGAAACCATTCTCTAGAATTACCTCCCTTTATATCATAATGTTCCTTTGCAAGCTCTCCTGCTGTTTTTTATAATTAGTTGTTTTTCAGTTTCAGTCAGGCAATCCAATAACAAATGTATGTCACGCCAGTCGGGATTGTGTTGTTTCACTATAAATTTAAAATGTTGTGCCGTATTTATCGGATCATTTCGGTATTCTCGGGCAACGTCTTTCCATTCTTTCAGATCGGCGCCCGTGAATGGAATTTTTATCTTCATGGTTCCTCCGTCCGGATTTACAGCTTCTCGGAGCGGTGCCTGTAAGACAGTCTTCCGTCCAATGCGTGAAGACACTGGGCTACTTGGAGCAGTGGGGGGGCTCATGTGTTTCTTTGTGTGGAGGCCGGCATTTGACCTTCTTTAGAAATAGTTTGTGGGATGTCCCGTTCGTCCGGGGGTGGATTGGGAGCCCCGGCAGAGCCCTGTCTTCCCTATCCCATAAGATGGGTTGAACAAATCACCTAACACGGGCTCTTGTTCCTCGTTTAGTTTAGAACATCTTTGTCCAATACTACATGCTGAACAACACCTGCTCAACTTTCCTTTACGCTCTCTCCTATCTTCTCTTTCGAGGGCTTGTACCATAGGATCCCGAGGGGGTACTAATCCGCAGTCTCTCTGCCATTCAGGTTTCTCCCGAAGGACAGAAAAAAACATGTCTACACATGATACTTCATCCCATTTTCCTCCCCTTCTTAGGAAAAACAATAGTTGCAGGAGAGTGTCCGTCCTAAGGACATTTCACTTCATTCTCCAGTTTAAATAGAGGCCACCACTGATTACAATACCTACCCAATTTCTTTTTTAACTTCGGTACCTCCTTGTCTTGAGAAGAGCAGCAAGAGCTTTCCGTGCTGACCCTTTTCACGTGGGAGATTGGCTAGACATTTGCCGTTTTAGTGCCTTGTTTCTTCTGCACAGCTTGGACAAAGAGCATTGCGGCTTTTGCGGTTCAAGTTGTGCAGCGAAGGCAGAGAGCCTCCTCGTCCGGATCCCCGGAGCTCTGCGGGAAAGAGCGAGACGAGAGCCGCGACAGCATCGAGTGCGGCCACATCGCGTCAGGCGGTGAGCATCCGCTGTTCGTCGGTTGGAGGACGACTTCCTTCTGCGCGGCTGGTTCCAAGTTGTGGGTAACTGCCAGTGTGCTAGCTGTGTAGGATAGTGAAGGGGCTCGAGGTTTGTGTGTCCGTAGATCTGCTAGAAAGCGCACGTGAAGAGCAGTAAGGGCTTTCAGAGCAGCCGGTTCTCGTGCTGGAGTGTCGCGAGACATCCGCACTTTTAGTGCCTCACTTCCCGGACAGCTTGTAAAACAAGATTGTATCTGTCCCAGGGCAAGCTGCTCAGCAAAGGAGAGATACAATCTTACACAGCTAGCACACTGGCAGTTACCGTCAACTTGGAACAGGCCGCGCAGAAGGAAGTCGTCCTCCAACCGACGAACAGCCGATGCTCGCCGCCACACGCGAGGTTGCCGCACCCGAAGCTCTCGTCTCGCTCTTTGCCGCAGAGCTCCGGGGATCCGGACGAGGAGGCTCTCTGCCTTCGCTGCACAACTTGAACCGCGAAAGCCGCAATGCTCTTTGTCCAAGCTGCGCAGAAGAAGCAAAGCACTAAAACAGCAAAGGTCTGGCCGATCTCTCACTTGAAAAGGGTCAGCACGGAAAGCTCTTGCTGCTCTTCACTCGCTCTTGGGAACGGCCCTGCCGGCGCAGAAGCATTGCGACTCTTCGCTTCCATGGATGATTTGCTCACCAACACTTCTCATCAGCTAAAGCCGGCTGCCCGGAGGAAAAAAAAGGCTATGAAGATAGTAGAAGGCACGATTGTTTCCGCACGAGAAGTGCCAGCTCCGGAAGCTTCTTGCTAGCAGCCCGAAAGGCACACGAACATTGTTTCTCTGTGCTTTCCTGAACTGCTTGCGCTGGGACAGGAACAATCGTGTGTTCCAAGCTGTCCGGGGTGGTGAGGCACTAAAAGTGCGGATGTCTGGCGACTCTCCAACACGAGAACCGGCTGCTCTGAAAGCCCTTACTGCTCTTCACGTGCGCTTTCTAGCAGCTCTACGGACACACAAACGTCGAGCCCCTTCACTATCCTACACAGCTAGCACACTGGCAGTTACCGTCAACTTGGAACCGGCCGCGCAGAAGGAAGTCGTCCTCCAACCGACGAACAGCGGATGCTCGCCGCCACACGCGAGGTTGCCGCACCCGAAGCTCTCGCGGCTCTCGTCTCGCTCTTTGCCGCAGAGCTCCGGAGATCCGGACGAGGAGGCTCTCTGCCTTCGCTGCACAACTTGAACCGCGAAAGCCGCAATGCTCTTTGTCCAAGCTGCGCAGAAGAAGCAAAGCACTAAAACAGCAAAGGTCTGGCCGATCTCTCACTTGAAAAGGGTCAGCACGGAAAGCTCTTGCTGCTCTTCACTCGCTCTTGGGAACGGCCCTGCCGGCGCAGAAGCATTGCGACTCTTCGCTTCCATGGATGATTTGCTCACCAACACTTCTCATCAGCTAAAGCCGGCTGCCCGGAGGAAAAAAAAGCTATGAAGATAGTAGAAGGCACGATTGTTTCCGCACGAGAAGTGCCAGCTCCGGAGCCTTCTTGCTAGCAGCCCGAAAGGCACACGAACATTGTATCTGTGCTTTCCTGAACAGCTTGCGCTGGGACAGGTACAATCGTGTGTTCCAAGCTGTCCGGGGTGGGGAGGCACTAAAAGTGCGGATGTCTGGCGACTCTCCAGCACGAGAACCGGCTGCTCTGAAAGCCCTTCCTGCTCTTCACGTGCGCTTTCTAGCAGCTCTACGGACACACAAACGTCGAGCCCCTTCACTATCCTACACAGCTAGCACACTGGCAGTTACCGTCAACTTGGAACCGGCCGCGCAGAAGGAAGTCGTCCTCCAACCGACGAACAGCCGATGCTCGCCGCCACACGCGAGGTTGCCGCACCCGAAGCTCTCGCGGCTCTCGTCTCGCTCTTTCCCGCAGAGCTCCGGGGATCCGGACGAGGAGGCTCTCTGCCTTCGCTGCACAACTTGAACCGCGAAAGCCGCAATGCTCTTTGTCCAAGCTGCGCAGAAGAAGCAAAGCACTAAAACAGCAAAGGTCTGGCCGATCTCTCACTTGAAAAGGGTCAGCACGGAAAGCTCTTGCTGCTCTTCACTCGCTCTTGGGAACGGCCCTGCCGGCGCAGAAGCATTGCGACTCTTCGCTTCCATGGATGATTTGCTCACCAACACTTCTCATCAGCTAAAGCCGGCTGCCCGGAGGAAAAAAAAAGGCTATGAAGATAGTAGAAGGCACGATTGTTTCCGCACGAGAAGTGCCAGCTCCGGAGGCTTCTTGCTAGCAGCCCGAAAGGCACACGAACATTGTATCTCTGTGCTTTCCTGAACAGCTTGCGCTGGGACAGGTACAATCGTGTGTTCCAAGCTGTCCGGGGTGGGGAGGCACTAAAAGTGCGGATGTCTGGCGACTCTCCAACACGAGAACCGGCTGCTCTGAAAGCCCTTACTGCTCTTCACGTGCGCTTTCTAGCAGCTCTACGGACACACAAACGTCGAGCCCCTTCACTATCCTACACAGCTAGCACACTGGCAGTTACCGTCAACTTGGAACCGGCCGCGCAGAAGGAAGTCGTCCTCCAACCGACGAACAGCCGATGCTCGCCGCCACACGCGAGGTTGCCGCACCCGAAGCTCTCGCGGCTCTCGTCTCGCTCTTTGCCGCAGAGCTCCGGGGATCCGGACGAGGAGGCTCTCTGCCTTCGCTGCACAACTTGAACCGCGAAAGCCGCAATGCTCTTTGTCCAAGCTGCGCAGAAGAAGCAAAGCACTAAAACAGCAAAGGTCTGGCCGATCTCTCACTTGAAAAGGGTCAGCACGGAAAGCTCTTGCTGCTCTTCACTCGCTCTTGGGAACGGCCCTGCCGGCGCAGAAGCATTGCGACTCTTCGCTTCCATGGATGATTTGCTCACCAACACTTCTCATCAGCTAAAGCCGGCTGCCCGGAGGAAAAAAAAGGCTATGAAGATAGTAGAAGGCACGATTGTTTCCGCACGAGAAGTGCCAGCTCCGGAGGCTTCTTGCTAGCAGCCCGAAAGGCACACGAACATTGTATCTCTGTGCTGCTTTCCTGAACAGCTTGCGCTGGGACAGGTACAATCGTGTGTTCCAAGCTGTCCGGGGTGGGGAGGCACTAAAAGTGCGGATGTCTGGCGACTCTCCAACACGAGAACCGGCTGCTCTGAAAGCCCTTACTGCTCTTCACGTGCGCTTTCTAGCAGCTCTACGGACACACAAACGTCGAGCCCCTTCACTATCCTACACAGCTAGCACACTGGCAGTTACCGTCAACTTGGAACCGGCCGCGCAGAAGGAAGTCGTCCTCCAACCGACGAACAGCGGATGCTCGCCGCCACACGCGAGGTTGCCGCACCCGAAGCTCTCGCGGCTCTCGTCTCGCTCTTTGCCGCAGAGCTCCGGGGATCCGGACGAGGAGGCTCTCTGCCTTCGCTGCACAACTTGAACCGCGAAAGCCGCAATGCTCTTTGTCCAAGCTGCGCAGAAGAAGCAAAGCACTAAAACAGCAAAGGTCTGGCCGATCTCTCACTTGAAAAGGGTCAGCACGGAAAGCTCTTGCTGCTCTTCTCAAAGACAAGGAGGTACCGAAGTTAAAAAAGAAATTGGTTAGGTATTGTAATCAGTGGTGGCCTCTATATAAACTGGAGAATGAAGTGAAATGTCCTTAGGACAGACACTCTCCTGCAACTATTGTTTTTCCTAAGAAGGGGAGGAAAATGGGATGAAGTATCATATGTAGACGTGGTTTTTTTTGTCCTTCGGGAGAAACCTGAATGACAGAGAGACTGCGGATTAGGACCCCCTCGGGATCCTATGGTACAAGCCCTCGAAAGAGAAGATAGGAGAGAGCGTAAAGGAAAGTTGAGCAGGTGTTGTTCAGCATGTAGTATTGGACAAAGATGTTCTAAACTAAACGAGGAACAAGAGCCCGTGTTAGGTGATTTATTCAACCCATCTTATGGGATAGGGAGACAGGGCTCTGCCGGGGCTCCCAATACACCCCCGGACGAACGGGACATCCCACAAACTATTTCTAAAGAAGGTCAAATGCCGGCCTCCACACAAGGAAACACATGAGCCCCCCCTACGGCTCCAAGTAGCCCAGTGTCTTCACGCATTGGACGGAAGACTGTCTTACAGTCACCGCTCCGAGAAGCTGTAAATCCGGACGGAGGAACCATGAAGATAAAAATTCCATTCACGGGCGCCGATCTGAAAGAATGGAAAGACGTTGCCCGAGAATACCGAAATGATCCGATAAATACGGCACAACATTTTAAATTTATAGTGAAACAACACAATCCCGACTGGCGTGACATACATTTGTTATTGGATTGCCTGACTGAAACTGAGAAACAACTAATTATAAAAAACAGCAGGAGAGCTTGCAAAGGAACATTATGATATAAAGGGAGGCAATTCTAGAGAATGGTTTCCCTTGTTAGACCCGACATGGGATCCAAACCGCTCTGCTGATATGGAAAGGTTACAGGCATACCAGGAATGGATATTCAGAGGGATGGAAAAAGCAATTCCCAGAACAATAAATTGGGCAATGTTATATGCGGTCAGACAGGGTCCTTCTGAAACGCCGGTCGAGTTCCTAGACCGACTAAGAGATGCGATGCGCCGGCACACGTCTCTAGATCCGAATTCAGAGGTAGGTGCACAGCAACTACTATCCCTCTTTTGGGACAATCACAAGGGGATATTAGGCGCAAATTGCAAAAACTAAGATCTCCTGAAAACAGAACCTTAGAAAGGTTATTAGAAGAAGCATGGAGAATATTTAGGAATCGAGAGGAAAGTTACAGGCAAGACGAGAAGAAAATACTAGCAGTGGTAAGAGAAAAATGAAAATCGGGAATGTAAAG
Organism: Otis tarda; assembly: GCA_026413225.1. Lineage (NCBI taxonomy): Eukaryota > Metazoa > Chordata > Aves > Otidiformes > Otididae > Otis > Otis tarda. Next base: position 1,860,558 of record CM048584.1, read on the forward strand.
TTAAACCAATGCGTGGGCTGACGCCTCTGGGTAGGAATCAATGTGCGCTATATAAAAAGACCGGACACTGGAAGAACGAGTGCCCTGAGCGCCAAAGGAACGCTAGATGGCGCAACAATCAAGGGAAAACGGTAGCTCACGTGGCTGAAGAAAATTGTCTAGCCGACCTCGTAGTAAAAATAAAGTTAGGGGAAGAACAAAAAGAAATCAAATTTTTAGTAGACACGGGAGAGACTTATTCTGTTCTGAATCAAGCTTTGATGCCTCTGGAAAATTATTATATTACAGTGAAAGGTGCGACAGGCCAGACTGAAGAGGCTTACTTTTGCAGATCCTTAAAATACAAATTGGGGAAGCAAGTGGGGATCCATAAATTTCTGAATATGCCAAATTCTCCAAAGGCCCTTCTTGCTAGGGATTTATTAGAACAACTAGAAGCAACAATCAAATTTAAGCAAGGGGAAGTTACTCTGGAGGTAAATGATCACCAATACGTTCAAATTATGAGTCTATCCTTGGTCAGTACCCCTGCAACAGGAGAAATTGGTGCAAGAATTGTTGACCAAGTATATCCCGGAGTCTGGGCCACCGATATACTGGGACGAGCAAGGAACGCACCACTGATAATAGTAAAACTAAAGGAGGGACAGAGTGCCATAAGGATCAAACAATACCCACTGAAAATGGAAGATAGGGAAGGAATTTGTCCAATCATAGAGCGGTTCATAGAACTAAGACTACTAAAAGAATGTGAGTCAGAATTCAATACACCTATCGTTCTAGTTAAGAAACCTGATGGGTCCTATAGGATAGTTCAAGACTTAAGAGCCATCAACAAAATAACAGCGGACCTACACCCTGTGGTAGCTAACACCTATTCCCTATTAACCACGCTAAAACCTGATTTAGCTTGGTTTACAGTCCTAGATTTAAAAGATGCTTTCTTTTGCCTCCCTCTCCATGAAGCCAGCCAGAAAATTTTTGCTTTCGCATGGGAAAATCCCAAAAGTGGTCGAAAGACCCAGCTCACATGGACGGTGTTGCCGCAGGGGTTTAAAAATAGCCCCACAGTTTTTTGGGAATCAGCTAGCAAAGGACTTGGAATCATGGGCACCACCATCAGAAGAAGGGAAGGTGTTACAATATGTAGACGACCTTCTTATTGCAACCAGGACCAAAGAATCCTGTGTCATGTGGACCGTGAGTCTGTTAAATTTCCTAAGACTACAGGGATATTGGGTTTCTAAGAAAAAGGCACAGGTGTTGTTACAACCCCAGGTCACGTACCTGGGGTACAAGATCAGTGTCGGACAACAGATCCTAGGACAAGCCCGGAAAGAGGCCATATGCCAAACCCCCCCAACCACGAACTATAAAGGAACTACGGACATTCTTAGGAATGACGGGGTGGTGCCGACTTTGGATATGTGATTATGGTCTGCTTGTTAAGCCCCTATATTCCCTGATAGCAGCTAACCAAAAGGATCTCCAGTGGGATGCTGAGTCAGATCGAGCCTTCCATCAGCTGAAGAAAGCCCTGATGTCGGCACCAGCACTGGGACTTCCTGATGTGAGTAAGCCATTTTTTCTATTTTCCCACGAAAAACAAGGAATGGCACTAGGAATATTGGCACAAGATTTGGGACCATACAGATGGGCGGTAGCATACTTCTCCAAACAGCTGGATACTGCTGCGAAAGGGTGGCCCAGCTGTCTGAGAGCAGTAGCAGCTGTCATTCTAAACATTCAAGAAGCCCAAAAGTTCACTCTAGGCCAGAAAATGACTGTCCTAGTTTCCCATACTGTATCTGCGGTCCTTGAAGCAAAAGGAGGGCATTGGCTTTCCCCACAAAGGTTCCTGAAATATCAAGCTATAATGGTTGAACAGGATGATGTTGAAATCGTGACCACAAACATCATCAATCCGGCCTCATTCCTTGATGGGAACATCGGGGAGTCAGTGAGTCATGACTGCTTGGAAACAATTGAAACCACGTATTCTAGTCGAACGGATCTTAAAGATGTCCCTATTGATGGAGCCGAACGTTGGTTCACCGACGGAAGCAGCTATATGTTAAATGGAAGGTGGCATTCCGGATATGCTCTTACCACTTTCGAAAAGGTGATAGAGTCCAGGCCACTATCAGCCGACGTCTCGGCCCGAAAGGCTGAGATCATAGCCCTTACCCGAGCCCTGGAGAGAGCCCAGGGAAGGACTGTAAACATTTGGACTGACTCTAATTATGCCTTTGGGGTGGTACATGCCCGTGGAGCAATATGGAAGGAAAGAGGACTGTTAAATTCTCATGGAAAAACCATCAAACACACAGAAGAGATTTTGAAAATCCTGAATGCAGTCCAACTTCCCGAAAAGGTGGCAATTATGCATATTAAAGCACACCAGAAAGTGAGCACAGAATTGGAAAGAGGAAATGAGCTGGCAGATAGGGAAGCAAAACAAGCAGCTAGAGAAACAATCAAGGTAGAGGGTGCGCTAATACCTGAGGGACAGGTATTTCTAGAAGGTAAACCAGAATACACAAAGGAAGACGGCAAACTTATTAATGATCTAAAGGGATCAGATAATGAGGAAGGGTGGGCCAATTACTACCCCTCACACGGGAGGGTAGTAATTCCCTCCTACATGATATGGTCAGTAGTCCAAGAAGAACATAGAAAAAGACACTGGGGGGGGGGCGGGACAGAAGCCCTATATAAAGATCTCATCAGGAACATAATAGCACGAAACTTATACACTACCGTTAGACAAGTAAGTCAACAATGTGATCTTTGTCTCCAGACTAATCCTAAAGTTGTAAAAGGGCCGAAACTTGAAAAAATCGGAAAGGGGAATGGTCCAGGACAACATTGGCAGATTGATTTCTCAGAACTCCCTAGAAAAGGGGGGTACCGATACTTAGTAGTACTTACTGATACCTTTTCAGGCTGGCCAGAAGCTTCCCCGTGCAGAACTGCTAAAGCCCGGGAAGTAACCAAAATACTGCTCCAGGAAATAGTACCTAGGTTTGGAGTCCCAGCGGTAATGTCCTCGGATAGAGGACCACATTTTGTGTCCAGAATAGTACAAGAAATTAGCCACCATCTAGGGATAGATTGGCAATTACATACCTCTCACCGACCACAATCAAGTGGCCAGGTGGAGAAAATGAATCACCTAATCAAACAACAGATTGTCAAGTTGGGTCAGGAAACTCATCTAACTTGGCCTCAGTCTTTACCATTAGCTCTTATACGAATTCGAACCAGACCAAGAGCAAGAGAAGGGCTTAGTCCACTCGAAATTCCATGGGGTACAAAAGGGAACATCTTCACAAATTGGTGAAGAAATAATGACCTCCTATATGGTGGCACTAAACAAACAATTAAAAAGAATTGAAAAACATGTAATGGGAACACGTAGTAGGGGTCTGGATGGGCCTGTTCACGATATACAACCAGGGGACTATATATATGTTCAGTCTCTTACAGAAAAAACCCCGGAACCACAGCGGACCGGACCTTTTCAAGTCCTCCTCACCACCTACACGGCAATTAAGGTAGAGGGACAGAACTCCTGCATACACTATACTCGGATCAAGAGAGCCTCTGCAACCTTGTGGAAAGTAACTCCAGACAACAACGAAGACTTGAGACTTAAACTCGTTCGAACGGATAAGGGCAGGAACAATTGTGGGTAACAAGTATGCGAGCCAAAAGCAGTAGTGAACCGGTGGGACACCACAGCAAACGATACCGGACAAAGAAACCAGGACCGGCCAGTAACTAATCTCACCCAAATCTGTCATCGGTGCAGTTTATATCTTATTTGTCATTTTATTATAGGAAATATAAAACCCATTTTAGTAGGTCACAGAAGGCAGTACATTATCTACAGAAGTAGCTGTACTAATCCACTAGAAGAACTAAATCCTAAAATGACCAATTGTTTAACTGGAATTGTGATTGGGCTTACAATATTTTCCTGCATCTTACCACTAACTTGTAATCAAAAGGACACCAAATGGCCGTGGTCTCACGCCTACCTTGGGTTTACAGGAAGCATGGGACCACCTTTTAAATGGTCGGGCTTAAACTTGGCCGCTGTGGTTATGCATGAAGTGGAAATGTACTCAGGGCATGAGTGGGGCTGGGACAGAGGCAACAGGGATCCTTAATACTACGGTGCCCCCTGTTGTGATCTTCTTGATTAGCTTAGGAATTTTATTAATATTAACTATTATGCTGTACCTATGGGTTTGGAGAATGTTTAAGAAAGTAACACTGTCGTAGTTCAGCCCCGATCACGACCAGACTACGCAGCCTCTCTCTCACTCCCCCCACCCTCCGAGAGAACAGGGAGAGATAATATAAAGAAAAACGGCTTGAGGTTTGAGATAAGGACAGGGAGAAATCCTTAAAGTTGCCGTTACGGGCAAAACAGACTCCTCTTGGGGAAAACTATTCATTTATTACTACAAACAGCAAGATAATGAGACAGAGAACAAGATAACCTCCCTCCACCCCTCCCTCTTCCCAAGCTTAACGTTATCTCTACTACCTCCCCCCGCCCCGAGTTGCACAGGAAAGGGAAGAGGGAATGGGGATTGCGGTCAGTTCATCACACGTTGTTTTACGCCGCTGCTTCATGGTCGGGGGAAGAACTCCTCACATTCCTCCCCTGCCCTGTTGTGGGATCCCTCCCATACATCACAGTCCTTCGTGAAACTGCTCTGGCGTGGGTCATCTCTTCCACGGAGTGCAGTCTCTCCAGAATGGCTGTCCCAGCGGGCCCTCCACGGGCCCATTTGGGCCCAGTCAGCAGCCTGGCAAGAGGCCAGAGGGTGAGGCCTGCAAGGCCCATGAGGCCTGTGCCTCCCCCTCTGTGCCTCTGCCCCCGCTCAGCTTCTTCACATCTTCTCTTCTCTCTTTTTTTTTCTTCTGTTTTCCCCTTCTTACATATGTTATCGCAGAGGCATTATCACAGAACATTCTGCTACCAATTGGCTCAGCTTTGGCCAGCAGCGGGTCCACCCTAGGCCTGGCCGAATCCACTGAAGAAAGGGGAGTGACTTATAGCAGTTTCCTACAGAAGCTACCACATTAGCCCCCCCCCCCGCCCTTAAACAAAACCATGTATGATGCTTCATAGCATTCAGGGAAACTGTTTAAGTAAAAGAATTTACTTAGTGTGATAAAAAGGGGGGATTGATATAGGGGACCACGTAGAAATGGGGACAATAAGTTAATCACAACTATATATGTATGCACTTAAAGAATTGCTGTAGTTCAGCCCCAATCGGGACCAGACTACGCAGTCTCTCTCTCACTCCCCACCCCCCTCCAAGAGAACAGGGGGAGATTTGGTAAACAAAAGAAAACCAGGAAAAAACCAAACACGTGGGTTGAGATTGAACAAAAAGTAAATTTAACAGTAATGACAGAAGAAAACAAAACAGTGATGCAATACAAATACAGCATAATGGCTTACAACAAATCTCCACACTTAGTTCCTTCCAAGTAGCAGGAGGCTCCCTTCAGCACCCTCCTCACTTATATACTGAGCATGATGTCAGATGGGATGGAATAGCCCTTTGGCTCATTTGGGTAAATTAACCCCAGCTGTTAGCTAATTAGTTAACTATCCCAGCCATAGGAGCTACCAGCTTCAGTTCTCCACCCAGCTCAGGGGAATATTAACTCTATCCTAGCCAGAACCAGGACAAGAATATAGTTATAAAACATAGTCATGTAACCATAGAGCTTAGAGAAACAATTAATGGAGGAGGAAGTCTGTTTTTTTTCTTTTCCTGACGAAGGACTCATTTGTAAGGAGTGAGAAACAGTCTCGCATTATCTCAAGGGAGTGATAAGAAAGAACAAGAATTCAAAAACAGGATGGCATGTGTCACAAATACGTCTATAAACCTCCTTGCTAAAGGAAAACAGATGGTTAACAAGGACATGAATCAGCTCAAGTTGATAAGAACACTGCAAGCTTGCAGGATCATTGCATTCTAGGCTAAAGGTGAAAAGTACGCCATGAAGAAGACCTACGGCCTTCATCCCAAGGACCACCGAAGACCCCTGCCCACAATTATTGGCAGAATTTGCGCAAGTGCGAAGGACTGATAAGCTAATTAGCATACGAAGCGAGAGTAGGCGGGTTTAGGTAATGAATATGTATAGGCGTCAGTTGAATATTCATAGAATCATAGAATCATAGAATGGTTAGAGTTGGAAGGGACCTTCAAAGGTCATCTAGTCCAACCCCCCTGCAAGGAGCAGGGACATCCCTGACTAGATCAGGTTGCTCAGAGCCTCATCCAGCCTGGCCTTGAACGTCTCCAGGGATGGGGCCTCCACCACCTTTCTGGGCAACCTGTTCCAGTGTTCTATAACTCGCATTGTAAAAAAATTTTTCCTAATTTCCAATCTAAATCTACCCCCCTCTATTTTAAAACCATTACCCCTTGTCCTATTGCAACAGGCCCTACTAAACAGCCTTTCCCCATCTTTCTTGTAGGCCCCCTTGAGGTACTGGAAGACCGCTATCAGGTCTCCCTGGAGCCTCCTCTTCTCCAGGCTGAACAGCCCCAACTCTCTCAGCCTGTCCTCATACGAGAGGTGCTCCAGCCCTTTTATCATCTTCCTGGCCCTCCTCTGGACCTTCTCCAACTGGTCCATGTCCTTCTTGTGTTGGGGGCTCCAGAACTGGACACAGTACTCCAGGTGGGGTCTCACCAGGGCAGAGTAGAGGGGGAGAATCACCTCCCTCGACCTGCTGGCCACGCTCCACTTGATGCAGCCCAGGATGCGGTTGGCCTTCTGGGCCGCAAGGGTGCATTGCCAGCTCATGTTGAGCTTCTCGTCCACCACCACTCCCAAGTCCTTCTCGGGAGTCCTTCATTGTTTTATTGTATAAAAATGGGATGGTTTGCTACCTCGGGCATGCACGCTTGTGGTGGAGCGATCCCCCGTGCATCTGCACGCAATAAACATACCTACTTTATAACTTCCGAGTTACAGAGTCCGTTTCCGTACGTCAATAGTAAGTGTCAGAATCCTGGTGGTGTAGGAAAGCCGAGAGACCCAATGTTTTTGAGCCTGTAGATGCGGTGGGAAGAGTCGGTGAGGAGCAGCAAGAACTTTTAAAGCAGGCACTTCTGGTGTTGGAGTAATTGTCTGATGTTCAGGATTTATAAGATTTATTCTCAGAGGGCTGCCAGGTTGACTTGGTGGCAAATGTCAGAGTCCTGTTGGCCTAGGGAAGCCCAGAGCAATCGTCTGACGTTGGGGATTGTCCTGGTCAGTCCTAGACCACCAGGACTCCGACATTTTCCACCATTTCAACCCGGCAGCCCTGTGAGCAGCTCTTGCTGCTCCTCACCGGCTGTTGATGCCGCATCTACAGCACCACAGACACTGGGGCTCCGGGCTTTCCCTGACGAACAGTGCTTCGACGTTTACTATTAACTGCATAGGAGCACCCACTATAAAAAATACAATAGAAGGTACGAACGTCTGACGATTGCTCCATCACCAAAAGGGCCAGCAACTAAAGCTCTTGCTGCTCCTAACCGGCCGTTGACGCCGCATGTACAGCACCACAGATATTAGGGCTGCGGGCTTTCCCTGACGAACAGTGCATTGACGTGTACACCAATCGCACGGAAGTGCCCCTGAAAAAATACCCTAAAAATAATGAACGTCGGACGATTGCTCCCACACCAGAAGTGCCAGCAGCTAAAGCTCTTGCTGCTCCTCTCCCGCCATTCACAACGCATCTACAGCACCACAGACACTGGGTCTCCGGTCTTTCCCTGACGAACAGTGCTTCTATGTTTACCATCAACTGCACGGAAGCGCCCAATTAAAAAATACCCGAAAAATCATGAACGTCAGACGATTGCTCCCACATCAAAAGTGCCAGCAACTCAAGCTCTTGTTCCTCCTCAACGGCCGTTGACGCCGCACCTACAGCACCACAGATATTGGGGCTCTGGGCTTTCCCTGATGAACAGCACGTCGACATTTAACATCAACTGCACGGAAGAACCAACTTAAAAAATACCCTATAAATCACGAATGTCAGACCATTGCTGCCATACCAAAATTGCCAACAACTCAAGCTCTTGTTGCTCCGCACCGGCAGTTGAAGCTGCATCTACAGGACCACAGACACTGGGCTCCGGGCTTTCTCTGATGAGCAGTGCTTCGACGTTTACCGTCAACTGCACAGGAGCACCCACTAAGAACAATACCCTGAAAATCACGAACGTCGGACGATTGCTCCCACATCAAAAGTGCCAGCAACTAACGCTCTTGCTGCTCCTCACCAGCCGTTGACGCTGCATCTACAGCACCACAGATATTTGGACTGTGGTCTTTCCCTGACGAACAGCTCTTCTACGTTTACTTCAATCGCACGGAAGTGCTCCTGAAAAAATACCCTAAAAATCATGAACGTCGGACGATTGGTCCCACACCAAAAGTGCCAGCAACTAAATCTCTTGCTGCTACTCACCGGCCGTTGCCGCCGCACCTACAACACCACAGACACTGGGGCACCAGGCTTTCCCTGACGAACAGCGCTTCGACGCTTAACATCAACTGCACAGTGCCACACAGTTAAAATATACCCTAAAAATCATGAACGTCAGACAATTGCTCCCACAGGAAAAGTGCCAGCAACTCAAGCTCTTGCTGCTCCTCACCGGCCGTTGATGCCACATCTACAGCACCACAGACATTGGTGCTCCGGGCTTTCCCTGGGGAGCAGCGCTTCTAAGTTTTCCATCAACTGCACAGGGCCGCCCACTTACAAAAAATACCCGAAAAATCACGAATATCGGACGATTGCTCCCACACCAAAAGTGCCAGCCACTCAAGCTCTTGCTGCTCCTCACCAGCCGCTGACGCCGCATCTACAGCACCACAGACACTTGGGCTGCCGGATTTCGCTGACGAGCAGTGCTTCGACGTTTACCATCAAATGCACAGGAGCACCCAATTAAAAAAGTGCCCTAAAAAGTACGAAAGTCGGACCATTGCTCCCACACCAAAAGTGCCAGCAACTCAAGCTCCTGCTGCTCCTCACCCACCCTTCACACCGCATCTACAGCACCACTGACACTGGGGCTCCGGGCTTTCCCTGTCGAACTGCGCTTCGACGTTTACCATCAACTGCCTAGGAGCACCCACTAAAAATAATACTCTTACCATAAAAGGTACGAACGTCAGACGGATTGCTCCCACAGCAAAAGTGCCAGCAAGTAAAGCTCTTGCTGCTCCTCACCGGCCGTTGTCACCACATCTACAGCACCACAGACATTTGGATTCCGGGCTTTCCCTGACAAATAGCGCTTCGCTGTCTAACATCAACTGCACGGAAGCGCCCACTGACAAAGTACTAAAAAGTACGAACGTCGGAAGATTGCTCCCACACCAAAAGTGCCAGCATCTCAAGCTCTTGCTGCTCCTCACTGGCCGTTGATGCCGCACCTACAGCACCACAGACATTGGGACTTCGGGCTTTGCCTGACCAAGAGCGCTTCGATATCTACCATCAACTGCACGGAAGTGCCCACTGAAAAAATACCCCTTTAGTTGGTGGCACTTTTGGTGTGGGAGCAATCGTCTGACGTTCGTGATTTTTAGGGTATTTTTTCAGAGGGCGCTTCCATGCAGTTTATGGTAAACGTCGAAACGCTGTTCGTCAGGGAAAGCCCAGAGCCCAAGTGTCTGTGGTTCTGTAGATGCGGAGTCAACGGCCAGTGAGGAGCAGCAAGAGCATTAGTTGCTGGCACTTTTGGTGTGGGAGCTATTGTTCGACGTTCGTGATTTTTAGGGTATTTTATCAGTGGTATATACCGTGCAGTTGATGGCAAATGTCAAAGCACTGTTTGTCAGGAAAAGCCCGGACCCCCAATATCTGTGGTCCTGTAGATGTGGTTTGGAGGGCCGTTGAGGAGCAGCAAGAGCTTGAGTTGGTGGCACTTTTGGTGTGGGAGCAATTGTCAGACGTTTGTAACTTTTATCGTATTTTTTCAGGGGGCGGCCCTGTGCAGTTGATGGTAAACGTCGAAGCGCTGTTCGTTAGGGAAAGACCGGAGCCTCAATGTCTGTGGTGCTGCAGATGCGGTGTCAACTGCCGGTGAGGAGCAGCAAATGCTTGAGTTGGTGGCACTTTTGGTGTGGGAGCAATCGTTCGACGTTCGTGATTTTTTAACATATTTTTTTCAGTGGGTCCTCCTTTGCAGTCGATGGTAAACGTCGAAGCGCTGTTCGTCAGGGAAAGCGCAGAGCCCCAATGTCTGTGGTCCTGTAGATGCGGTGTGAAGGGTGGGTGAGGATCACCAAGAGCTTCAGTTTGTGGCACTTTTGTTGTGGGAGAAATCGTCCGACGTTCCTACTTTTTAGGGTATTTTTCTACGTGGGTGCTCCTGTGCAGTTGATGGTAAATGTCGAAGCGGTGTTCGTCAGGGAAAGCCCGGAGCCCCAGTGTCTGTGGTGCTGTAGATGGGGCGTCAACGACCGGTAAAGAGCAGTAACAGCTTTAGTTGCTGGCACTTTTGGTGTGGGTGCAATCGTCCGACGTTCGTGATTTTAGGATATTTTTTCAGTGGGCGCTTCCATTCAGTTGATGGTAAACGTCGAAGAGCTATACGTCAGGGAAAGCCCAGAGCCCAAGTGTCTGTGGTGCTGTAGATGCAGCGTAAACGGCCAGTGAGGAGCAGCAAGAGCATTAGTTGCTGGCAGTTTTGGTGTGGGAGTAATCGTCCAACGTTCGTGATTTTTAGGGAATTTTTTCAGTGGGATCTACCGTGCAGTTGATGGTAAATATCAAGCGGTGTTCGTCAGGGAAAGCCCGGACCCACAACATCTGTGGTGCTGTAGATGCGGTTTGGAGGGCCAGTGAGGAGCAGCAAGAGCTTTAGTTGCTGGCACTTTTGGTGTGGGAGCAATGGTCCGATGTTCGTGATGTTTAGAGTATTTTTTCACTGGGAGCTTTTGTGCAGTTGATGGTAGACATCGAAACACACTTTTGTCAGGGAAAGCCCGGAGACCCAGTGTCTATGGTGCTGTAGATGCAGCATCAACGGCCGGTGAGGAGCAGCAAGAGCTTGAGTTGCTGGCACTTTTGGGGTGGGAGCAATCGTCCGACGTTCGTACTTTTTAGGGTATTTTTTTCAGTGGGTTGTCCTGTGCAGTTGATGGTAAATGTCGAAGTGCTGTTCATCAAGGAAAGCCCGGAGCCCCAGTGTCTGTGGTGCTGTAGATGTGGTGTCAACAGCCGGTGAGGAGCAGGAGGAGATTTAGTTGCTGGCACTTTTGGTGTGGGAGCAATCGTCTGACACTCATGATTTTTAGGGTATTTTTTCAGTGGGCGCTTCCGTGCAGTTGATGGTAAAAGTCGTAGTGCTGTTCATTAGGGAAAGCGCAGAGTCCCAGTGTCTGTGGTGCTGTAGATGGGGCGTCAACGGCCACTGAGGAGCAGCAAGAGCTTGAGTGGCTGGCACTTTTTGTGTGGGTGCAATCATCCGACGTTCGTGATTTTTAGGGTATTTTTTCAGTGGGCGCTTCCATACAGTTTGTGGTAAACGTCGAAGTGCTGTTCGTCAGGAAAAGCCCAGAGCCGTAGTGTTGGTGGTGCTGTAGATGCGGCGTCAACCGCCGGTGAGGAGCAGCAAGAGCATTATTTGGTGGCGCTTTTGGTGTGGGAGCAATCGTCCGACATTCGTGAATTTTCGGGGGTTATTTTCAGGGGGCGCACACGTGCAGCTGGTGGCAAACGTCGAAGCCCTAATCCTCAGGGAAAGCCCGGAGCCCCAATGTCTGTACTGCTGTAGATGCGCTGCCAATGGCCACTGAGGAGTAGCAAGAGCTTGAGTGGCTGGCACTTTTGGTGTGGGAGCAATCGTCCGACGTTCGTGATTTTTCGGGGTTTTTTTCAATGGGCACTTCTGTGCAGTTGATGGTAAACGTCGAAGCCCTGCTCCTCAGGGAAAGCCCGGAGACCCAATGTCTGTGGTGCTGTAGATGCAGCGTCAATGGCCGCTGAGGAGCAGCAAGAGCTTGAGTGGCTGGCCCTTTTGGTGTGGGAGCAATCGTCCGACGTTCGTGATTTTTCGGGGTTTTTTTTCCGGGGGCGCCCAGGTGCAGGTGGTGGCAAACGTCGAAGCCCTGCTCCTCAGGGAAAGCCCGGAGCAACAATGTCTGTGCTGCTGTAGATGCGCTGCCAATGGCCGCTGAGGAGCAGCAAGAGCTTGAGTGGCTGGCACTTTTGGTGTGGGAGCAATCGTCCGACGCTTGTGATTTTTCGGGTTTATTTTTCGGGGAAGGCCAGGTGTGGCTGGTGGCAAACGTCGAAGCCCTGCTCCTCAGGGAAAGCCCGGAGCCCCAATATCTGTGCTGCTTTAGATGCGCTGCCAATGGCCGCTGAGGAGCAGCAAGAGCTTGAGTGGCTGGCACTTTTGGTGTGGGAGCAATCGTTTGACGATCTTGATTTTTCACTGTTTTTATTCGGGGGGCATCATCGTGCAGCTGGTGGCAAACGTCGAAGCCCTGCTCCTCAGGGAAAGCCCGGAGCCCCAATGTCTGTGGTGCTGCAGATGCGCTACCAATGGCCTCTGAGGAGTAGCAAGAGCTTGAGAGGCTGCCGCTTTTGGTGTGGGAGCAATCGTCCGACGTTCGTGATTTTTCGGGGTTTTTGTTCGGGGGGCGCCCAGGTGCAGGTGGTGGCAAACGTCGAAGCCCTGAACCTCAGGGAAAGCCCGGAGCCCCAATATCTGTGCTGCTGTAGATGCGCTGCCAATGGCCGCTGAGGAGCAGCAAGAGCTTGAGTGGCTGGCACTTTTGGTGTGGGAGCAATCGTCCGACGCTCGTGATTTTTCGGGTTTATTTTTCGGGGAGCGCCCAGGTGCAGGTGGTGGCAAACGTCGAAGCCCTGCTCCTCAGGGAAAGCCCGGAGCCCCAATGTCTGTGGTGCTGTAGATGCGCTGCCAATGGCCGCTGAGGAGCAGCAAGAGCTTGAGTGGCTGGCACTTTTGGTGTGGGAGCAATCGTCCGACGTTCGTGATTTTTCAGGGTTTTTTTTTCGGGGTGCGCCCAGGTGCGGCTGGTGGCAAACGTCGAAGCCCTGCTCCTCAGGGAAAGCCCGGAGCCCCAATGTCTGTGCTGCTGTAGATGCGCTGCCAATGGCCGCTGAGGAGCAGCAAGAGCTTGAGTGGCTGGCAATTTTGGTGTGGAGCAATCGTCCGACGCTCGTGATTTTTCGGGGTTTTTTTCAGGGGGCGCCCAGGTGCGGGGGGTGGCAAACGTCGAAGCCCTGCTCCTCAGGGAAAGCCCGGAGCCCCAATGTCTGTGGTGCTGTGATGCGCTGCCAATGGCCGCTGAGGAGCAGCAAGAGCTTGAGTGGCTGGCACTTTTGGTGTGGGAGCAATCGTCCGACGTTCGTGACTTTTCGGAGTTTTTGTTCGGGGGGCGCCCAGGTGCGGCTGGTGGCAAACGTCGAAGCCCTGCTCCTCAGGGAAAGCCCGGAGCCCCAATGTCTGTGCTGCTGTAGATGCGCTGCCAATGGCCGCTGAGGAGCAGCAAGAGCTTGAGTGGCTGGCACTTTTGGTGTGGGAGCAATCGTCCGACGCTTGTGATTTTTCGGGTTTATTTTTCGGGGAGCGCCCACGTGCGGCTGGTGGCAAACGTCGAAGCCCTGCTCCTCAGGGAAAGCCCGGAGCCCCAATGTTTGTGGTGCTGTAGATGCGCTGCCAATGGCCGCTGAGGAGCAGCAAGAGCTTGAGTGGCTGGCACTTTTGGTGTGGGAGCAATCGTCCGACGTTCGTGATTTTTCAGGGTTATTTTTCGGGGGGCGCCCAGGTGCAGCTGGTGGCAAACGTCGAAGCCCTGCTCCTCAGGGAAAGCCCGGAGCCCCAATATCTGTGGTGCTGTAGATGCGCTGCCAATGGCCAGAGAGGAGCAGCAAGAGCTTGAGTGGCTGGCACTTTCGGTGTGGAGTAATCGTCCGAAGTTCGTGATTTTTCGGGGTTTTTTTCAGGTGGCGCCCAGGTGCAGCTGGTGGCAAACGTCGAAGCCCTGCTCCTCAGGGAAAGACCAGAGCCCCAATGTCTGTGGTGCTGTAGATGCGCTGCCAATGGGCGCTGAGGAGCAGCAAGAGCTTGAGTGGCTGGCACTTTTGGTGTGGGATCAATCCTCCAACGTTCGTGATTTTTCGGGGTTTTTCTCCGGGTGGCGCCCAGGTGCAGCTGGTGGCAAATGTCGAAGCCCTGCTCCTCATTGAAAGATTGGAGCCGCAATGTCTGTGGTGCTGTAGATGCGCTGCCAATGGCCACTGAGGAGCAGCAAGAGCTTGAGTGGCTGGCACTTTTGGTGTGGGAGCAATTGTACGACATTCGTGATTTTTTGGGTTTTTTTTTTCGGGGGGTGCCCAGGTGCAGATTATGGCAAATGTCGAAGCCCTGCTCTTCAGGGAAAGCCCGGAGCCCCAGTGTCTGTGCTGCTGTAGATGCGCTGCCAATGGCCGCTGCGGTGTAGCAAGAGCATGAGTGGCTGGCAATTTTCGTGTGGGAGCAATCGTCCGACGTTCGTGATTTTTCGGGGTTTATTTTTGGGGGGTGCCCAGGTGCAGCTGGTGGCAAACGTCGAAGCCCTGCTCCTCAGGGAAAGCCCGGAGCCCCAATGTCTGTGGTGCTGTAGATGCGCTGCCAGTGGCCGCTGAGGAGCAGTAAGAGCTTGAGTGGCTGGCACTTTTGGTGTGGGAGCAATCGTCCGACGTTCGTTATTTTTCGGGGTTTTTCTTCGGGGAAGGCGAGGTACGGCTGGTGGCAAACGTCGAAGCCCTGCTCCTCAGGAGTAGCCAGGAGCCCCAATGTCTGTGGTGCTGTAGATGCGCTGCCAATGGCCGCTGAGGAGCAGCAAGAACTTGAGTGGCTGGCACTTTTGGTGTGGGAGCAATCGTCCGACGCTCGTGATTTTTCGGGGGTTATTTTCGGGGTGCGCCCAGGTGCGGCTGGTGGCAAACGTCGAAGCCCTGCTCCTCAGGGAAAGCCCGGAGCACCAGTGTTTTTGGTGCTGTAGATGCGCTGCCAATGGCCGCTGAGGAGCAGCAAGAGCTTGAGTGGCTGGCACTTTCGGTGTGGGAGCAATCGTCCGATGTTTTTGATTTTTTGGATTTTTTTTCCGGGGGGCGCCCAGGTGCAGGGGGTGGTAAACGTCGAAGCCCTGCTCCTCAGGGAAAGCCCGGAGCCCCAATATCTCTGCTGCTGTAGATGCGCTGCCAATGGCCGCTGAGGAGCAGCAAGAGCTTGAGTGGCTGGCACATTTGGTATGGTAGCAATCGTCAGACGTTCGTGATTTTTCGGGGTTTTTTCCCGGGGGCGCCAACGTGCAGCTGGTGGCAAACGTCGAAGCCCTACTCCTCAGGGAAAGACCGGAGCCCCAATATCTCTGCTGCTGTAGATGCGCTGCCAATGGCCACTGAGGAGCAGCAAGAGCTTGAGTGGCTGG
Source organism: Otis tarda (assembly GCA_026413225.1). Lineage (NCBI taxonomy): Eukaryota > Metazoa > Chordata > Aves > Otidiformes > Otididae > Otis > Otis tarda. The sequence goes on from CM048584.1 coordinate 1,876,077, forward strand.
CACTTTTGGTGTGGGAGCAATCGTCCGACGTTCGTGATTTTTCGGGTGTTTTTTTCGGGGGGCGCCCAGGTGCAGGGGGTGGCAAACATCGAAGCCCTGCTCCTCAGGGAAAGCCCGGAGCCCCAATGTCTGTGGTGCTGTAGATGCGCTGCCAATGGCCGCTGAGGAGCAGCAAGAGCTTGAGTGGCTGGCACTTTTGGTGTGGGAGCAATTGTCCGACGTTCGTGATTTTTCAGGGTTTTTTTTCGGGGAAGGCCAGGTGCAGCTGTTGGCAAACGTCGAAGCCCTGCTCCTCAGGAGTAGCCCAGAGCCCCAGTGTCTGTGCTGCTGTAGATGCGTTGCCGATGGCCGCTGAGGAGCAGCAAGAGCTTGAGTGGCTGGCACTTTTGGTGTGGGAGCAATCGTCCGACGTTCGTAATTTTTCGGGGTTTTTTTTTCGGGGGAGCCCAGGTGCAGCTGCTGGCAAACGTCGAAGCCCTGCTCTTCAGGGGAAGCACGGAGCCCCAATGTCTGTGCTGCTGTAGATGCGCTGCCAATGGCCGCTGAGGAGTAGCAAGAGCTTGAGTGGCTGGCACTTTTTGTGTGGAGCAATCGTCCGACGTTCATGATTTTTCGGGGTTTTTTTTACGGGGTCGCCCAGGTTCGGCTGGTAGCAAACGTCAAAGCCCTGCTCCTCAGGGAAAGCCCGGAGCCCCAATGTCTGTGCTTCTGTAGATGCGCTGCCAATGGCCGCTGAGGAGCAGCAAGAGCTTGAGTGGCTGGTACTTGTGCTGTGGGAGCAATCGTCCGACGTTCGTGATTTTTCGGGGTATTTTTCGGGAAAGGCCAGGTGCAGCTGGTGGCAAATATCGAAGCCCTGCTCCTCAGGGAAAGCCCGGAGCCCCAATGTCTGTGCTTCTGTAGATGCGCTGCCAATGGCCGCTGAGGAGGAGCAAGAGCTTGAGTGGCTGGTGCTTTTGGTGTGGGAGCAATCGTCCGACGCTCGTGACTTTTCGGGTGTTTTTTTCGGGGGGCGCCCAGGTGCAGCTGGTGGCAAACGTCGAAGCCCTGCTCCTCAGGGAAAGCCCAGAGCCCCAGTGTCTGTGCTGCTGTAGATGCGCTGCCAATGGCCACTGAGGAGCAGCAAGAGCTTGAGTGGCTGGCACTTTTGGGGTGGGAGCAATCACCCGACGTTCGTGTTTTTTCAGGGTTTTTTAACGGGGAAGGCCAGGTGCAGCTGGTGGCAAATGTGGAAGCCCTGATCCTCAGGGGAAGACCGGAGACCCAATGTCTGTGCTGCTGTACATGCGCTGCCAATGGCCAGTGAGGAGCAGCAAGAGCTTGAGTGGCTGGCACTGTTGGTGTGGGAGCAATTGTCCGATGTTCGTGCGTTTTTGGGTTTTTTTGGGGGGGGCGCCCACGTGCAGCTGGTGGCAAACTTCGAAGCACTAATCCTCAGGGAAAGCCCGGAGCCCCAATGTCTGTGCTTCTGAAGATGCGCTGCCAGTGGCCTTTGAGGAGAAGCAAGAGCTTGAGTGGCTGGCACTTTTGGTGTGGGAGCAATCGTCCGACGTTCGTGATTTTTCGGGTTTTTTATTCGGGGGGCGCCCAGGTGCGGCTCGTAGCAAACGTCAAAGCCCTGCTCCTCAGGGAAAGCCCGGAGCCCCAATGTCTGTGGTGCTGTAGATGCGCTGCCAATGGCCACTGAGGAGCAGCAAGAGCTTGAGTGGCTGGCACTTTTGATGTGGGAGCAATCGTCCGACGTTCGTGATTTTTCGGGTTTTTTTTAGGGCGGTGTGCAGGTGCGGCTGGTGGCAAATGTCGAAGCCCTGCTCCTCAGGGAAAGCCCGGAGCCCCAATGTCTGTGCTGCTGTAGATGCGCTGCCAATGGCCGCTGAGGATTAGCACGAGCTTGAGTGGCTGACACTTTCGGTGTGGGAGCAATCGTCCGACGTTCGTGATTTTTTGGGGTTTTTTTTCGGAGGGCGCCCAGGTGCGGCTCGTAGCAAACGTCGAAGCCCTGCTCCTCAGGGAAAGCCCAGAGCCCCAAAGTTTGTACTGCTGTAGATGCGCTGCCAATGGCCGCTGAGGAGCAGCAAGAGCTTGAGTGGCTGGCACTTTTGGTGTGGGAGCAATCGTCCGACGTTCGTGATTTTTCAGGTTTTTTTTTCTGGGGGCGCCCAGGTGCAGCTCGTGGCAAACGTCGAAGCCCTGCTCCTCAGGGAAAGCCCGGAGCCCCAATGTCTGTGGTGCTGTAGATGCGCTGCCAATGGCCACTGAGGAGCAGCAAGAGCTTGAGTGGCTGGTACTTGTGGTGTGGGAGCAATCGTCCGACGTTCGTGATTTTTCGGGCTTTTTTTTCGGGGGGCGCCCAAGTGTGGCTGGTGGCAAACGTCGAAGCCCTGCTCCTCAGGGAAGCCCGGAGCCCCAATGTCTGTGCTGCTGTAGATGCGCTGCCAATGGCCACTGAGGAGCAGCAAGAGCTTGAGTGGCTGGCAATTTCGGTGTGGAGCAATTGTCCGACGTTCGTGATTTTTCGGGGTTTCTTTTCGGGGGGCGCCCAGGTGCCGCTGGTGGCAAACGTCAAAGCCCTGCTCCTCAGGGAAAGCCAGGAGCCCCAGTGCCTGTGGTGCTGTAGATGCGCTGCCAATGGCTGCTGAGGAGCAGCAAGAGCTTGAGTGGCTGGCACTTTTGGTTGTGAGCAATCGTCCGACGCTCGTGATTTTTCGGGGTTTCTTTTCGGGGGGCGCCCAGGTGCAGCTGGTGGCAAACGTCGAAGCCCTGCTACTCAGGGAAAAACCGGAGCCCCAATGTTTTTGGTGCTGTAGATGCGCTGCCAATGGCCGCTGAGGAGCAGCAAGAGCTTGAGTGGCTGGCACTTTTGGTGTGCTAGCAATCTCCGACGTTCGTGATTTTTCGGGTTTTTTTTTGGGGGGTGCCCAGGTGCAGCTGGTGGCTAATGTCGAAGCCCTGCTCCTCAGGGAAAGCCCGGAGCCCCAATGTTTTTGGTGCTGTAGATGCGCTGCCAATGGCCGCTGAGGAGTAGCAAGAGCTTGAGTGGCTGGCACTTTTGGTGTGGGAACAATTGTCCGACGTTCATGAATTTTCGGGGTTTATTTTCGGGGGGCACCCAGGTGCAGCTGGTGGCAAACGTCGAAGCCCTACTCCTCAGGGAAAGCCCGGAGCCCCAATGTCTGTGCTGCTGTAGATGCGCTGCCAATGGCCACTGAGGAGGAGCAAGAGCTTGAGTGGCTGGCACTTTTGGTGTGGGAGCAATCGTCCGACGTTCGTGATTTTTCGGGGTTTCTTTTGCGGGGGGGCGCCCAGGTGCGGCTGGTGGTAAACGTCAAAGCCCTGCTCCTCAGGGAAAGCCCGCAGGCCCAGTGCTTTTGGTGCTGTAGATGCGCTGCCAATGGCCGCTGAGGAGGAACAAAAGCTTGAGTGGCTGGCACTTTTGGTCTGGGAGCAATCGTCCGATGTTCGTGATTTTTGGGGGTTATTTTCGGGGGGCGCCCAAGTGCAGCTGGTGGGAAATGTCGAAGCCCTGCTCCTCAGGGAAAGCCCAGAGCCCCAATGTCTGTGGTGCTGTAGATGCGCTGCCAATGGCCGCTGAGGAGCAGCAAGAGCTTGAGTGGGTGGCACTTTTGGTGTGGGAACAATTGTCCGACGTTCGTGATTTTTCAGGCTTTATTTTCGGGGGGCCCCAGGTGCAGCTGGTGGCAAACGTCGAAGCCCTGCTCCTCAGGGAAAGCCCGGAGCCCCAATGTCTGTGCTGCTGTAGATGCGCTGCCAATGGCCGCTGAGGAGCAGCAAGAGCTTGAGTGGCTGGCACTTTTGGTTGTGAGCAATCGTCCGACGCTCGTGATTTTTCGGGGTTTTTTTTCGGGGGGCGCCCAGGTGCAGCTGGTGGCAAACGTCGAAGCCCTGCTACTCAGGGAAAAACCGGAGCCCCAATGTTTTTGGTGCTGTAGATGCGCTGCCAATGGCCGCTGAGGAGTAGTAAGAGCTTGAGTGGCTGGCACTTTTGGTGTGGGAGCAATCGTCCGACGTTCGTTATTTTTCGGGGTTTTTCTTCGGGGAAGGCGAGGTACGGCTGGTGGCAAACGTCGAAGCCCTGCTCCTCAGGAGTAGCCAGGAGCCCCAATGTCTGTGGTGCTGTAGATGCGCTGCCAATGGCCGCTGAGGAGCAGCAAGAACTTGAGTGGCTGGCACTTTTGGTGTGGGAGCAATCGTCCGACGCTCGTGATTTTTCGGGGGTTATTTTCGGGGTGCGCCCAGGTGCGGCTGGTGGCAAACGTCGAAGCCCTGCTCCTCAGGGAAAGCCCGGAGCACCAGTGTTTTTGGTGCTGTAGATGCGCTGCCAATGGCCGCTGAGGAGCAGCAAGAGCTTGAGTGGCTGGCACTTTCGGTGTGGGAGCAATCGTCCGATGTTTGTGATTTTTGGATTTTTTTTCCGGGGGGCGCCCAGGTGCAGGGGGTGGTAAACGTCGAAGCCCTGCTCCTCAGGGAAAGCCCGGAGCCCCAATATCTCTGCTGCTGTAGATGCGCTGCCAATGGCCGCTGAGGAGCAGCAAGAGCTTGAGTGGCTGGCACATTTGGTGTGGTAGCAATCGTCCGACGTTCGTGATTTTTCGGGGTTTTTTTCCGGGGGCGCCAACGTGCAGCTGGTGGCAAACGTCAAAGCCCTACTCCTCAGGGAAAGACCGGAGCCCCAATATCTCTGCTGCTGTAGATGCGCTGCCAATGGCCACTGAGGAGCAGCAAGAGCTTGAGTGGCTGGCACTTTTGGTGTGGGAGCAATCGTCCGACGTTCGTGATTTTTTGGGGGTTATTTTCTGGGGGCGCCCAGGGTCGTCTGGTGGCAAACGTCGAAGCCCTGCTCCTCAGGGAAAGCCCGGAGCCCCAATGTCTGTGCTGCTGTAGATGCGCTGCCAATGGCCGCTGAGGAGCAGCAAGAGCTTGAGTGGCTGGCAGTTTTGGGGTGGGAGCAATCGTCCGACGTTCGTGAGTTTTCGGGGTTTTTCTTCGGGGAAGGCCAGGTTCAGCTGGTGGCAAACGTCGCAGCCCTGCTCCTCAGGAGTAGCCCGGAGCTCCAATGTCTGTGGTGCTGTAGATGCGCTGCCAATGGCCACTGAGGAGCAGCAAGAGCTTGAGTGGCTGGCACTTTTGGTGTGGGAGCAATCGTCCGACGTTCGTGATTTTTCGGGTGTTTTTTTCGGGGGGCGCCCAGGTGCAGGGGGTGGCAAACATCGAAGCCCTGCTCCTCAGGGAAAGCCCGGAGCCCCAATGTCTGTTGTGCTGTAGATGCGCTGCCAATGGCCGCTGAGGAGCAGCAAGAGCTTGAGTGGCTGGCACTTTTGGTGTGGGAGCAATTGTCCGACGTTCGTGATTTTTCAGGGTTTTTTTTCGGGGAAGGCCAGGTGCAGCTGGTGGCAAACGTCGAAGCCCTGCTCCTCAGGAGTAGCCCAGAGCCCCAGTGTCTGTGCTGCTGTAGATGCGTTGCCGATGGCCGCTGAGGAGCAGCAAGAGCTTGAGTGGCTGGCACTTTTGGTGTGGGAGCAATCGTCCGACGTTCGTAATTTTTCGGGGTTTTTTTTCCGGGGGAGCCCAGGTGCAGCTGCTGGCAAACGTCGAAGCCCTGCTCCTCAGGGGAAGCACGGAGCCCCAATGTCTGTGCTGCTGTAGATGCGCTGCCAATGGCCGCTGAGGAGTAGCAAGAGCTTGAGTGGCTGGCACTTTTTGTGTGGAGCAATCGTCCGACGTTCATGATTTTTCGGGGTTTTTTTTACGGGGTCTCCCAGGTTCGGCTGGTAGCAAACGTCAAAGCCCTGCTCCTCAGGGAAAGCCCGGAGCCACAATGTCTGTGCTTCTGTAGATGCGCTGCCAATGGCCGCTGAGGAGCAGCAAGAGCTTGAGTGGCTGGTACTTGTGCTGTGGGAGCAATCGTCCGACGTTCGTGATTTTTCGGGGTATTTTTCGGGAAAGGCCAGGTGCAGCTGGTGGCAAACTTCGAAGCCCTAATCCTCAGGGAAAGCCCGGAGCCCCAATGTCTGTGCTTCTGAAGATGCGCTGCCAGTGGCCTTTGAGGAGAAGCAAGAGCTTAAGTGGCTGGCACTTTTGGTGTGGGAGCAATCGTCCGACGTTCGTGATTTTTCGGGGTTTTTTTTCGGGGGGCGCCCAGGTGCGGCTCGTAGCAAACGTCAAAGCCCTGCTCCTCAGGGAAAGCCCGGAGCCCCAATGTCTGTGGTGCTATAGATGCGCTGCCAATGGCCACTGAGGAGCAGCAAGAGCTTGAGTGGCTGGCACTTTTGATGTGGGAGCAATCGTCCGACGTTCGTGATTTTTCGGGTTTTTTTTTTAAGGGGGTGTCCAGGTGCGGCTGGTGGCAAATGTCGAAGCCCTGCTCCTCAGGGAAAGCCCGGAGCCCCAATGTCTGTGCTGCTGTAGATGCGCTGCCAATGGCCGCTGAGGAGCAGCAAGAGCTTGAGTGGCTGACACTTTCGGTGTGGGAGCAATCGTCCGACGTTCGTGATTTTTTGGGGTTTTTTTTCGGAGGGCGCCCAGATGCGGCTTGTGGAAACGTCGAAGCCCTGCTCCTCAGGGAAAGCCCAGAGCCCCAAAGTTTGTACTGCTGTAGATGCGCTGCCAATGGCCGCTGAGGAGCAGCAAGAGCTTGAGTGGCTGGCACTTTTGGTGTGGGAGCAATCGTCCGACGTTCGTGATTTTTCGGGTTTTTTTTTCTGGGGGCGCCCAGGTGCAGCTCGTGGCAAACGTCGAAGCCCTGCTCCTCAGGGAAAGCCCGGAGCCCCAATGTCTGTGCTTCTGTAGATGCGCTGCCAATGGCCACTGAGGAGCAGCAAGAGCTTGAGTGGCTGGTACTTGTGGTGTGGGAGCAATCGTCCGACGTTCGTGATTTTTCGGGCTTTTTTTTCGGGGGGCGCCCAAGTGTGGCTGGTGGCAAACGTCGAAGCCCTGCTCCTCAGGGAAAGCCCGGAGCCCCAATGTCTGTGCTGCTGTAGATGCGCTGCCAATGGCCACTGAGGAGCAGCAAGAGCTTGAGTGGCTGGCAATTTCGGTGTGGAGCAATCGTCCGACGCTCGTGATTTTTTGGAGTATTTTTTCGGGGGGCGCACAGGTGCGCCTGGTGGTAAATGTCGAAGCCCTGCTCCTCAGGGAAAGCCCGGAGCCCCAATGTCTGTGGTGCTGTAGATGCGCTGCCAATGGCCGCTGAGGAGCAGCAAGAGCTTGAGTGGCTGGCACTTTTGGTGTGGGAGCAATCGTCCGACGTTCGTTATTTTTCGGGGTTTTTCTTCGGGGAAGGCGAGGTACGGCTGGTGGCAAACGTCGAAGCCCTGCTCCTCAGGGAAAGCCCGGAGCCCCAATATCTCTGCTGCTGTAGATGCGCTGCCAATGGCCGCTGAGGAGCAGCAAGAGCTTGAGTGGCTGGCACATTTGGTGTGGTAGCAATCGTCCGACGCTCGTGATTTTTCGGGGGTTATTTTCGGGGTGCGCCCAGGTGCGGCTGGTGGCAAAAGTCGAAGCCCTGCTCCTCAGGGAAAGCCCGGAGCCCCAATATCTCTGCTGCTGTAGATGCGCTGCCAATGGCCACTGAGGAGCAGCAAGAGCTTGAGTGGCTGGCACTTTTGTGGTGGGAACAATTGTCCGACGTTCGTGATTTTTTGGGGGTTATTTTCGGGGGGCGCCCAGGGTCATCTGGTGGCAAACGTCGAAGCCCTGCTCCTCAGGGAAAGCCCGGAGCCCCAATGTCTGTGCTGCTGTAGATGCGCTGCCAATGGCCGCTGAGGATTAGCACGAGCTTGAATGGCTGGCACTTTTGGTGTGGAGCAATCGTCTGACGCTCGTGATTTTTCGGGGTTTTTATTCGGGGGGCGCCCAGGTGCAGGGGGTGTCAAACGTCGAAGCCCTGCTCCTCAGGGAAAGCCCGGAGCCCCAATGTCTGTGGTGCTGTAGATGTGCTGCCAATGGCCGCTGAGGAGCAGCAAGAGCTTGAGTGGCTGGCACTTTTGGTGTGGGAGCAATCGTCCGACGTTCGTGATTTTTCGGGGTTTTTCTTCGGGGAAGGCCAGGTTCAGCTGGTAGCAAACGTCGAAGCCCTGCTCCTCAGGAGTAGCCCGGAGCTCCAATGTCTGTGGTGCTGTAGATGCGCTGCCAATGGCCGGTGAGGAGCAGCAAGAGCTTGAGTGGCTGGCACTTTTGGTGTGGGAGCAATCGTCCGACGTTCGTGATTTTTCGGGTGTTTTTTTCGGGGGGCGCCCAGGTGCAGGGGGTGGCAAACATCGAAGCCCTGCTCCTCAGGGAAAGCCCGGAGCCCCAATGTCTGTTGTGCTGTAGATGCGCTGCCAATGGCCGCTGAGGAGCAGCAAGAGCTTGAGTGGCTGGCACTTTTGGTGTGGGAGCAATTGTCCGACGTTCGTGATTTTTCAGGTTTTTTTTTCGGGGAAGGCCAGGTGCAGCTGGTGGCAAACGTCGAAGCCCTGCTCCTCAGGAGTAGCCCAGAGCCCCAGTGTCTGTGCTGCTGTAGATGCGTTGCCGATGGCCGCTGAGGAGCAGCAAGAGCTTGAGTGGCTGGCACTTTTGGTGTGGGAGTAATCGTACGACGTTCGTGATTTTTCGGGGTTTTTTTTCCGGGGGAGCCCAGGTGCAGCTGCTGACAAACGTCGAAGCCCTGCTCCTCAGGGGAAGCACGGAGCCCCAATGTCTGTGGTGCTGTAGATGCGCTGCCAATGGCCGCTGAGGAGCAGCAAGAGCTTGAGTGGCTGGCACTTTTGGTGTGTGAGCAATCGTCCGACGCTCGTGATTTTTCGGAGTATTTTTTCGGGGGGCGCACAGGTGCGCCTGGTGGTAAATGTCGAAGCCCTGCTCCTCAGGGAAAGCCCGGAGCCCCAATGTCTGTGGTGCTGTAGATGCGCTACCAATGGCCGCTGAGGAGCAGCAAGAGCTTGAGTGGCTGGCACTTTTGGTGTGGAGCAATCGTCCGACGTTCGTGATTTTTCGGGATTTATTTTTGGGGGGCGCCCAGGTTCAGCTTGTGGCAAACGTCGAAGCCCTGCTCCTCAGGGAAAGCCCGGAGCCGCAATGTCTGAGCTGCTGTAGATGCGCTGCCAATGGCCGCTGAGGAGCAGCAAGAGCTTGAGTGGCTGGCACTTTTGGTGTGGGAGCAATCGTTTGACGATCGTGAATTTTCAGGTTTTTTTTTCCGGGGGCGCCCAGGTGCAGCGGGTGGCAAACGTCGAAGCCCTGCTCCTCAGGGAAAGCCCGGAGCCCCAATGTCTGTGCTGCTGTAGATGCGCTGCCAATGGCCACTGAGGAGCAGCAAGAGCTTGCGTGGCTGGCACTTTTGGGGTGGGAGCAATCGTCCGATGTTCGTGATTTTTTAGGGGTTATTTTCGGGGGGCGCCCAGGTGCAGCTGGTGGCAAATGTCGAAGCCCTGCTCCTCAGGGGAAGACCGGAGCCGCAATGTCTGTGGTGCTGTAGATGCGCTGACAATGGCCGCTGAGGAGCAGCAAGAGCTTGAGTGGCTGGCACTTTTGGTGTGGGAGCAATCGTCCGACGCTCGTCATTTTTCGGGGATTTTTTTCGGGGGCGGCCAGGTGCATGGGGTGGTAAACGTCGAAGCCGTGCTCCTCAGGGAAAGCCCGGAGCCACAATGTCTTTGGTGCTGTAGATGCGCTGCCAGTGGCCGCTGAGGAGCAGCAAGAGCTTGAGTGGCTGGCACTTTTTGTGTGGGAGCAATCGTCCGACGTTCGTGATTTTTCGGGTGTTTTTTTCGGGGTGCGCACAGGTGCGGCTGGTGGTAAACGTCGAAGCCCTGCTCCTCAGGTGTAGCCCGTAGCCCCAAGGTCTGTGGTGCTGTAGATGCGCTGCCAATGGCCGCTGAGGAGCAGCAAGAGCTTGAGTGGCTGGCAATTTTGGTGTGGAGCAATCGTCCGACGCTCGTGATTTTTCGGGGTTTTTTTTCGGCGGGCACCCAGGTGCAGGGGGTGGCAAACGTCGAAGCCCTGCTCCTCAGGGAAAGCCCGGAGCCCCAATGTCTGTGGTGCTGTAGATGCGCTGCCAGGTACCGCTGAGGAGCAGCAAGAGCTTGAGTGGCTGGCACTTTTGGTGTGGGAGCAATCGTCCGACGTTCGTGACTTTTCGGGGTTTTTCTTCGGGGACGGCCAGGTGCGGCTGGCGGCAAACGTCGAAGCCCTGCTCCTCAGGGAAAGCCCGGAGCCCCAATGTCTGTGGTGCTGTAGATGCGCTGCCAATGGCCGCTGAGGAGCAGGAAGAGCTTGAATGGCTGGCACTTTTGGTGTGGGAGCAATCATCCGACGTTCGTGATTTTTCAGGATTTTTTTCCGGGGGCGCTCACGTTCGGATGGTGGCAAATGTCGAAGCCCTGCTCCTCAGGGAAAGCCCGGAGCAGCAGAGTTTGTGCTGCTCTAGATGCGCTGCCAATGGCCGCTGAGGAGCAGCAAGAGCTTGAGTGGCTGGCACTTTTGGGGTGGGAGCAATCGTCCGACGTTCGTGATTTTTTGGGGGTTATTTTCGGGGGGCGCCCAGGTGCAGCTGGTGGCAAAGGTCGAAGCCCTGCTCCTCAGGGGAAGACCGGAGACCCAATGTCTGTGGTGGTGTAGATGCGCTGCCAATGGCCGCAGAGGAGCAGCAAGAGCTTGAGTGGCTGGCACTTTTGGTGTGGGAGCAATCATCCGACGTTCGTGATTTTTTGGGGTTTTTTTTCGGGGGGCGCCCAGGTGCGGCTGGTGGCAAACGTCGAAGCCCTGCTCCTCAGGGAAAGCCCGGAGCCCCAATGTCTCTGGTGCTCTAGATGTGCTGCCAACGGCCGCTGAGGAGCAGCAAGAGCTTGAGTGGCTGGCACTTTTGGTGTGGGAGCAATCGTTTGACGTTCGTGATTTTTCAGGATTTTTTTCGGGGGGCGCTCACGTGCGGATGGTGGCAAACGTCGAAGCCCTGCTCCTCAGGGAAATCCCGGAGCCGCAGAGTTTGTGCTGCTCTAGATGCGCTGCCAATGGCCACTGAGGAGCAGCAAGATCTTGAGTGGCTGGCAATTTCGCTGTGGAGCAATCGTCCGACGTTCGTGATTTTTCAGGGATTCTTTTCGGGGGGGCGACCAGGTGCGGCTGGTGGTAAACATCGAAGCCCTGCTCCTCAGGGAAAGCCCGGAGCCCCAATGTCTTTGCTTCTTTAGATGCGCTGCAGTGGCCGCTGAGGAGCAGCAAGAGCTTGAGTGGCTTGCACTTTTGGTGTGGGAGCAATCGTCCGATGTTCGTGATTTTTTGGGGGTTATTTTCAGGGGGTGCCCAGGTGCAGCTGGTGGCAAATTTCGAAGCCCTGCTCCTCAGGGGAAGACCGGAGCCCCAATGTCTGTGCTTCTGTAGATGCGCTGCCAATGGCCGCTGAGGAGCAGCAAGAGCTTGAGTGGCTGGCAATTTTGGTATGGGAGCTATCGTCCGACGTTCGTGATTTTTCGGGTGTTTTTTTCGGGGGTCTCCCAGCTGCGGCTGGTGGCAAACGTCGAAGCCCTGCTTCTCAGGGAAAGCCCGGAGCCCCAATGGTTTTGGTGCTGTAGATGCGCTGCCAATGGCCGCTGAGGAGCAGCAAGAGCTTGAGTGGCTGGCACTTTTGGTGTGGGAGCAATCGTCCGACGTTCGTGATTTTTCGGGTTTTTTTTCGGGTGAAGGCCAGTTGCGGCTGGTGGCAAACGTCGAAGCCCTGCTCCTCAGGAGTAGCCCGGAGCCCCAATGTCTGTGGTGCTGTAGATGCACTGCCAATGGCCGCTGAGGAGCAGCAAGAGCTTGAGTGGCTGGCACTTTTGGTGTGGGAGCAATCGTCCGACGCTCGTGATTTTTCGGGTGTTTTTTTCAGGGGTGTCCAGGTGCGGCTCGTGGCAAACGTCGAAGCCCTGCTCCTCAGGGAACGCCCGGAGACCCAATGTCTGTGGTGCTGTAGATGCGCTGTCAATGGCCGCTGAGGAGCAGCAAGAGCTTGAGTGGCTGGCACTTTTGATGTGGGAGCAATCGTCCGACGTTCGTGATTTTTCAGGGTTTTTTTTTCGAGGGGCGCCCAGGTGCAGGGGGTGGCAAACGTTGAAGCCCTGCTCCTCAGGGAAAGCCCGGAGTCGTAGAGTTTGTGCTGCTCTAGATGTGCTGCCAATGGCCACTGAGGAGCAGCAAGAGCTTGAGTGGCTGGCAATTTTGGTGTGGGAGCAATCGTTTGACGTTCGTGATTTTTCAGGTTTTTTTCGGGGGGCGCCCAGGTGCAGGGCGTGGCAAACGTCGAAGCCCTGCTCTTCAGGGAAAGCCCGGAGACCCAATATCTCTGCTGCTGTAGATGCGCTGCCAATAGCTGCTGAGGAGCTGCAAGAGCTTGAGTGGCTGGCACTTTTGGTGTGGGAGCAATCGTCCGACGTTCGTGACTTTTCGGGGTTTTTTTCGGGGGGCCCCCAAGTGCGGCTGGTGGCAAACGTCGAAGCCCTGCTCCTCAGGGAAAGCCCGGAGCCCCAATGTCTGTGGTGATGTAGATGCGCTGCCAATGGCCGCTGGGTAGCAGCAAGAGCTTGAGTGGCTGGCACTTTCGGTGTGGGAGCAATCGTCCGACGTTCGTGATTTTTCCGTGGATTATTTTGGGGGGGCGCCCAGGTGCTGCTGGTGGCAAACGTCGAAGCCCTGCTCCTCAGGGAAAGCCCCGAGCCCCAATGTCTGTGGTGCTATAGATGCGCTGCCAATGGTCGCTGAGGAGCAGCAAGAGCTTGAGTGGCTGGCACTTTTGGTGTGGGAGCAATCGTCCGACATTCATGATTTTTCGGGTTTTTTTTTCGGGAGGCGCCCAAGTGCAGCTGGTGGCAAACGTCGAAGCCCTGCTCCTCAGGGAAAGCACGGAGCCCCAGTGTTTGTGGTGCTGTAGATGCGCTGCCAATTGCCTCTGAGAAGCAGCAAGGGCTTGAGTGGCTGGCACTTTTGGTGTGGGAGCAATCGTCCGACGTTCGTGATTTTTAGGGGTTTCTTTTAGGGGGGCACCCAGGTGCAGCTGGTGGCAAACGTCGAAGCCCTGCTCCTCAGGGAAAGCCCGGAGCCCCAATGTCTGTGGTGCTGTAGATGCGCTGCCAATGGCCGCTGAGGAGCAGCAAGAGCTTGAGTGGCTGGCACTTCTCGGGTGGGAGCAATCGTCCGACGTTCGTGATTTTTCAGGGATATTTTTCGGGGGGAGCCCACGTGCAGCTGGTGGCAAACATCGAAGCCCTACTCCTCAGGGAAAGCCCGGAGCCCCAATGTCTCTGGTGCCGTAGATGCGCTGCCAATGGCCGATGAGGAGCAGTAAGAGCTTGAGTGGCTGGCACTTTTGGAGTGGGAGCAATCGTCCGACGTTCGTGACTTTTCGGGGTTTTTTTCGGGGGGCGCCCAGGTGCAGCTGGTGGCAAACGTCGAAGCCCTGCTCCTCAGGGAAAGCCCGGAGCCCCAATGTCTGTGCTGCTGTAGATGCGCTGCCAATGGCCGCTGAGGAGCAGCAAGAGCTTGAGTGGCTGGCACTTTTGGTGTGGGAGTAATCATCCGACTTTCGCGATTTTTCCGTTTTTTTATTCGGGCGGCGCCCAGGTGCAGCTGGTGGCAAACGTCGAAGCCCTGCTCCTCAGGGAAATCCCGGAGCCCCAGTGTTTGTGGTGCTGTAGATGCGCTGCCAATGGCCGCTGAGGAGCAGCAAGAGCTTGAGTGGCTGGCACTTTTGGTGTGGAGCAATTGTCCGACGTTCGTGATTTTTCGGCCTTTTTTTTTGGGGGGAGACCACGTGCGGCTGGTGGGAAAGGTCGAAGCCCTGCTCCTGAGGGAACGCCCGGAGCCCCAATGTCTGTGCTGCTGTAGATGCGCTGCCAATGGCCGCTGAGGAGCAGCAAGAGCTTGAGTGGCTGACAGTTTCGGTGTGGGAGTAATCGTCCGACGTTCGTTATTTTTCGCGGATTTTTTTCGGGGGGGCGCCCAGGTGCACCTGGTGGCAAACGTCCAAGCCCTGCTCCTCAGGGAAAGCCCGGAGCCCCAATGTCTGTGGTGCTGTAGATGCGCTGCCAATGGCTGCTGAGGAGCAGCAAGAGCTTGAGTGGCTGGCACTTCTGGTGTGGGAGCAATCGTCCGACATTCGTGATTTTTCAGGGTTTTTTTGGGGGGCGCCCACGTGCAGCTGGTGTTAAACATATAAGACCTACTCCTCAGGGAAAGCCCGGAGGTCCAATGTCTTTGGTGTTGAATATGCGCTGCCAATGGCCGTTGAGGAGCAGCAAGAGCTTGAGTGGCTGGCAGTTTTGGTGTGGGAGGAATCGTGCGAAGCTCGTGATTTTTCGGGGGTTTTTTTTGGGAAAGGCCAGGTGCAGCTGGTGGCAAACGTCGAAGCCCTGCTCCTCAGGGAAAGCCCGGAGCCCCAATGTCTGTGCTGCTGTAGATGCGATGCCAATGGCCGCTGAGGAGCAGCAAGAGCTTGAGTGGCTGGCACTTTTGGTGTGGGAGCAATCGTCTGACATTCGTGATTTTTCAGGGTTTTTTTTCGGGGAAGGCCAGGTGTGGCTGGTGGCAAACGTCAAAGCCCTGCTCACAGGAGTAGCCCGGAGCCCCAATGTCTGTGCTGCTGTAGATTCGCTTCCAATGGCCGCTGAGGAGCAGCAAGAGCTTGAGTGGCTGGCACTTTTGGTGTGGGAGCAATCGTCCGACGTTCGTGATTTTTCGGTTTTTTTTTTCGGGGGGCGCCCAGGTGGAGCTGGTGGCAAACGTCGAAGCCCTGCACCTCAGGGAAAGACTGGATCCCCAATGTCTGTGGTGCTGTAGATGCGCTGCCAATGGCCGCTGAGGAGCAGCAAGAGCTTGAGTGGCTGGCACTTTTGGTGTGGGAGCAATCGTCCGATGTTCGTGATTTTTTGAGGGTTATTTTCGGGGGCGCCCAGGTGCAGCTGGTGGCAAATGTCGAAGCCCTGCTCTTCAGGGGAAGACGGGAGACCCAATGTCTATGCTGCTGTAGATGCGCTGCCAATGGCCGCTGAGGAGCAGCAAGAGCTTGAGTGGCTGGCACTTTTGGCGTGGGAGCAATCGTCCGACGCTCGTGATTTTTCGGGGATTTTTTTCGGGGAAGGCCAGGTGTGGCTGCTGGCAAACGTCAAAGCCCTGCTCACAGGAGTAGCCCGGAGCCCCAATGTCTGTGCTGCTGTAGATGCGCTTCCAATGGCCGCTGAGGAGCAGCAAGAGCTTGAGTGGCTGGCACTTCTCGAGTGGGAGTAATCGTCCGACGTTCGTGATTTTTCAGGGATTTTTTTCGGGGGGCGCCTATGTGCAGCTGGTGGCAAACGTCGAAGCCCTGCTCCTCAGGGAAAGCCCGGAGCCCCAATGTCTGTGCTGCTGTAGATGCGCTGCCAATGGCCGCTGAGGAGCAGCAAGAGCTTGAGTGGCTGGCACTTTTGGTGTGGGAGCAATCGTCCGACGTTCGTGATTTTTCGGTTTTTTTTTTTTCGGGGGGCGCCCAGGTGCGGCTGGTGGCAAACGTCGAAGCCCTGCTCCTCAGGAGTAGCCCGGAGCCCCAATGTCTGTGGTGCTGTAGATGCGCTGCCAATGGCCGCTGAGGAATAGCAAGAGTTTGAGTGGCTGGTGCTTTTGGTGTGGGAGCAATCGTCCGACGCTCGTGAATTTTCGGGTGTTTTTTTCAGGGGGCGCCCAGGTGCGGCTGGTGGCAAACGTCGAAGCCCTGCTCCTCAGGGAAAGCCCAGAGCCCCAATGTCTGTGCTGCTGTAGATGCGCTGCCAATGGCCGCTGAGGAGCAGCAAGAGCTTGAGTGGCTGGCAATTTTGGTGTGGGAGCAATCGTTTGACGTTCGTGATTTTTCAGGTTTTTTTTCGGGGCGCCCAGGTGCAGCTGGTGGCAAACGTCAAAGCCCTGCTCCTCAGAGAGGGAAAGCCCGGAGCCCCAATGTCTGTGGTGCTGTAGATGCGCTGCCAATGGCCGCTGAGGAGCAGCAAGAGCTTGAGTGGCTGGCACTTTTGGTGTGGGAGCAATCGTCCGACGCTCGTGAATTTTTCGGGGTGTTTTTTTCAGGGGCGCCCAGGTGCGGCTGGTGGCAAACGTCGAAGCCCTGCTCCTCAGGGAAAGCCCGGAGCCGCAAATGTCTGTGCTGCTGTAGATGCGCTGCCAATGGCCGCTGAGGAGCAGCAAGAGCTTGAGTGGCTGGCAATTTTCGGTGTGGGAGCAATCGTTTGACGTTCGTGATTTTTTGAGGTTTTTTTCGGGGCGCCCAGGTGCAGGGGTGTGGCAAACGTCAAAGCCCTGCTCCTCAGGAGTAGCCCGGAGCCCCAATGTCTGTGCTGCTGTAGATGCGCTGCCAATGGCCGCTGAGGAGCAGCAAGAGCTTGAGTGGCTGGCACTTTTGATGTGGGAGCAATCGTCCGACGTTCGTGATTTTTAGGGGTTTTTTTTCGGGGGGGGCACCTCGTGCAGCTGGTCGCAAACGTCGAAGCCCTGCTCCTCAGGGGAAGCCCAGAGCCGCAAATGTCATTTTTGCTGTAGATGCGCTGCCAATGGCCGCTGAGGAGCAGCAAGAGCTTGAGTGGCTGGCAATTTCGGTGTGGGAGCAATCGTCCGACGTTCATAATTTTTTGAGGTCTCTTTTCGGGGGCGCCCAGGTGCGGCTGGTGTTAAACATATAAGCCCTGCTCCTCAGGGGAAGACCGGAGCCCCAGTGTCTGTGCTGCTGTAGATGCGCTGCCAATGGCCGCTGAGGAGTAGCAAGAGCTTGAGTGGCTGGCACTTTTGGTGTGGGAGAAATCGTCCGACGTTCGTGATTTTTAGGGGTTTTTTTCGGGTGGCGCCCTCGTGCAGCTGGTCGCAAACGTCGAAGCCCTGCTCCTCAGGGGAAAGCCCAGAGCCCCAATGTCATGTGCTGCTGTAGATGCGCTGCCAATGGCCGCTGAGGAGCAGCAAGAGCTTGAGTGGCTGGCAGATTTGGTGTGGGAGCAATCGTCCGACGTTCGTGATTTTTTGGGGTTTTTTTTCGGGGGCGCCCAGGTGCAGCTGGTGTTAAACATATAAGACCGTACTCCTCAGGAGTAGCCCGGAGCCTCAATGTCTGTGCTGCTGTTGAATATGCGCTGCCAATGGCCGGTGAGGGAGCAGCAAGAGCTTGAGTGGCTGGCACTTTCGGTGTGGGAGCAATCGTGCGAGGCTCGTGATTTTTCGAGGGTTATTTTTCGGGAAAGGCCAGGTGCAGCTTGGTGGCAAACGTCGAAGCCCTGCTCCTCAGGGAAAGCCCGGAGCCCCAATGTCTGTGCTGCTGTAGATGCGATGCCAATGGCCGCTGAGGAGCAGCAAGAGCTTGAGTGGCTGGCACTTTTGGTGTGGGAGCAATCGTCCGACATGTTCGTGTTTTTTCGTTTTTTTTTCGGGGAAGGCCAGGTGCTGCTTGGTGGCAAACGTCGAAGCCCGTGCTCACAGGGGAAGTAGCCCGGAGACCTCAATGTCTGTGCTGCTGTAGATGCGCTGCCAATGGCCGGTGAGGAAGCAGCAAGAGCTTGAGTGGCTGGCACTTTTGGGGTGGGAGCAATCGTCCGACACTCGTGATTTTTTGAGGGTTATTTTTGGGGGGCGCCCAGGTGCAGCTTGGTGGCAAATGTCGAAGCCCTGCTCCTCAGGGGAAGACGGGAGCCCCAATGTCTGTGCTGCTGTAGATGCGCTGCCAATGGCCGCTGAGGAGCAGCAAGAGCTTGAGTGGCTGGCACTTTTGGTGTGGGAGCAATCGTCCGATGTTCGTGTTTTTTTGAGGGTTTTTTTTCGGGGAAGGCCAGGTGCAGCTTGTGGCAAATGTCGAAGCCCTGCTCCTCAGGGGAAGACGGGAGACCCAATGTCTGTGCTGCTGTAGATGCGCTGCCAATGGCCGCTGAGAAGCAGGAAGAGCTTGAGTGGCTGGCACTTTTGGCGTGGGAGCAATCGTCCGACACTCGTGATTGTTCGGGGATTTTTTTCGGGGGGGCGGCCAGGTGCGGCTGGTGGTAGACATCGAAGCCCTGCTCCTCAGGGAAAGCCCGGAGCCCCAATGTCTTTGGTGCTGTAGATGCGCTGCCAATGGCCACTGAGGAGCAGCAAGAGCTTGAGTGGCTGGCACTTTTGGTGTGGGAGCAATCGTCCGACGTTCGTGATTTTCGGGTTTTTTCGGGGAAGGCCAGTTGCGGCTGTGGGGAGCTCCTCAGGAAGCCCGGAGCCCCAATGTCTGTGGTGCTGTAGATGCACTGCCAATGGCCGCTGAGGAGCAGCAAGAGCTTGAGTGGCTGGCACTTTTGGTGTGGGAGCAATCGTCCGACGCTCGTGATTTTTCGGGTGTTTTTTTGGGGGGGCGCCCAGGTGCGGCTGGTGGCAAACGTCGAAGCCCTGCTCCTCAGGGAACGCCCGGAGACCCAATGTCTGTGGTGCTGTAGATGCGCTGTCAATGGCCGCTGAGGAGCAGCAAGAGCTTGAGTGGCTGGCACTTTTGATGTGGGAGCAACGTCCGACGTTCGTGATTTTTCAGGGATTTTTAATCGAGGGGAGCCCAGGTGCAGGGGGTGGCAAACGTTGAAGCCCTGCTCCTCAGAGAAAGCCCGGAGTCGTAGAGTTTGTGCTGCTCTAGATGTGCTGCCAATGGCCACTGAGGAGCAGCAAGAGCTTGAGTGGCTGGCAATTTTGGTGTGGGAGCAATCGTTTGACGTTCGTGATTTTTCAGGGTTTTTTTTCGGGGGCGCCCAGGTGCAGGGTGTGGCAAACGTCGAAGCCCTGCTCTTCAGGGAAAGCCTGGAGACCCAATATCTCTGCTGCTGTAGATGCGCTGCCAATAGCTGCTGAGGAGCTGCAAGAGCTTGAGTGGCTGGCACTTTTAGTGTGGGAGCAATCGTCCGACGCTCGTGATTTTTCGGGGTTTCTTTTCAGGGGGCGCCCAGTTGCGGCTGGTGGCAAACGTCAAAGCCCTGCTCCTCAGGGAAAGACCGGAGCCCCAAAGTTTGTGCTGCTGTAGATGCGCTGCCAATGGCCGCTGAGGAGCAGCAAGAGCTTGAGTGGCTGGCACTTTTAGTGTGGGAGCAATCGTCCGACGTTCGTGATTTTTTTGGGGTTTTTTTCGGGGGGCGCCCACGTGCGGCTGGTGGCAAACGTCGAAGCCCTACGCCTCAGGGAAAGGCCGGAGCCCCAGTGTCTGTGGTGCTGTAGATGCGCTGCCAATGGCCACTGAGGAGCAGCAAGAGCTTGAGTGGCTGGCACTTTTGGTGTGGGAGCAATCGTTTGACGTTCGTGATTTTTCAGGTTTTTTTTCGGGGGGCGCCCAGGTGCAGGGGGTGGCAAACGTCGAAGCCCTGCTCCTCAGGAGTAGCCCGGAGCCCCAATGTCTGTGCTGCTGTAGATGCGCTGCCAATGGCCGCTGAGGAGCAGCAAGAGCTTGAGTGGCTGGCACTTTTGATGTGGGAGCAATCGTCCGACGTTCGTGATTTTTCGGGGTTTTTTTTCGGGGGGCACCCAGGTGCGGCTGGTGGCAAACGTCGAAGCCCTGCTCCTCAGGGAAAGCCCTGAGCCGCAAAGCTTGTGCTGCTGTAGATGCGCTGCCAATGGCCGCTGAGGAGCAGCAAGAGCTTGAGTGGCTGGCAATTTCGGTGTGGAGCAATCGTCCGACGTTCATAATTTTTTGAGGTCTCTTTTCGGGGGGCGCCCAGGTGCGGCTGGTGTCAAACGTGAAAGCCCTGCTCCTCAGGGGAAGACCGGAGCCCCAGTGTCTGTGCTGCTGTAGATGCGCTGCCAATGGCCGCTGAGGAGTAGCAAGAGCTTGAGTGGCTGGCACTTTTGGTGTGTAGAAATCGTCCGACGTTCGTGATTTTTAGGGGTTTTTTTTCGGGTGGCGCCCTCGTGCAGCTGGTCGCAAACGTCGAAGCCCTGCTCCTCAGGGGAAGCCCAGAGCCCCAATGTCATTTTTGCTGTAGATGCGCTGCCAATGGCCGCTGAGGAGCAGCAAGAGCTTGAGTGGCTGGCAGATTTGGTGTGGGAGCAATCGTCCGACGTTCGTGATTTTTTGGGGTTTTTTTTCGGGGGGCGCCCAGGTGCAGCTGGTGTTAAACATATAAGACCTACTCCTCAGGGAAAGCCCGGAGGTCCAATGTCTTTGGTGTTGAATATGCGCTGCCAATGGCCATTGAGGAGCAGCAAGAGCTTGAGTGGCTGGCACTTTCGGTGTGGGAGCAATCGTGCGAGGCTCGTGATTTTTCGGGGTTTTTTTTCGGGAAAGGCCAGGTGCAGCTGGTGGCAAACGTCGAAGCCCTGCTCCTCAGGGAAAGCCCGGAGCCCCAATGTCTGTGCTGCTGTAGATGCGATGCCAATGGCCGCTGAGGAGCAGCAAGAGCTTGAGTGGCTGGCACTTTTGGTGTGGGAGCAATCGTCCGACATTCGTGATTTTTCGTTTTTTTTTTTCGGGGAAGGCCAGGTGCTGCTGGTGGCAAACGTCAAAGCCGTGCTCACAGGAGTAGCCCGGAGCCTCAATGTCTGTGCTGCTGTAGATGCGCTGCCAATGGCCGGTGAGGAGCAGCAAGAGCTTGAGTGGCTGGCACTTTTGGGGTGGGAGCAATCGTCCGATGTTCGTGTTTTTTTGAGGGTTATTTTTGGGGGGCGCCCAGGTGCAGCTTGTGGCAAATGTCGAAGCCCTGCTCCTCAGGGGAAGACGGGAGACCCAATGTCTGTGCTGCTGTAGATGCGCTGCCAATGGCCGCTGAGGAGCAGCAAGAGCTTGAGTGGCTGGCACTTTTGGGGTGGGAGCAATCGTCCGATGTTCGTGTTTTTTTGAGGGTTATTTTCGGGGGGCGCCCAGGTGCAGCTTGTGGCAAATGTCGAAGCCCTGCTCCTCAGGGGAAGACGGGAGACCCAATGTCTGTGCTGCTGTAGATGCGCTGCCAATGGCCGCTGAGAAGCAGGAAGAGCTTGAGTGGCTGGCACTTTTGGCGTGGGAGCAATCGTCCGACACTCGTGATTGTTCGGGGATTTTTTTCCGGGGGGCGGCCAGGTGCGGCTGGTGGTAGACATCGAAGCCCTGCTCCTCAGGGAAAGCCCGGAGCCCCAATGTCTTTGGTGCTGTAGATGCGCTGCCAATGGCCACTGAGGAGCAGCAAGAGCTTGAGTGGCTGGCACTTTTGGTGTGGGAGCAATCGTCCGACGTTCGTGATTTTTCGGGTTTTTTTTTCGGGGAAGGCCAGTTGCGGCTGGTGGCAAACGTCGAAGCCCTGCTCCTCAGGAGTAGCCCGGAGCCCCAATGTCTGTGGTGCTGTAGATGCACTGCCAATGGCCGCTGAGGAGCAGCAAGAGCTTGAGTGGCTGGCACTTTTGGTGTGGGAGCAATCGTCCGACGCTCGTGATTTTTCGGGTGTTTTTTTTGGGGGGCGCCCAGGTGCGGCTGGTGGCAAACGTCGAAGCCCTGCTCCTCAGGGAACGCCCGGAGACCCAATGTCTGTGGTGCTGTAGATGCGCTGTCAATGGCCGCTGAGGAGCAGCAAGAGCTTGAGTGGCTGGCACTTTTGATGTGGGAGCAATCGTCCGACGTTCGTGATTTTTCAGGGATTTTTAATCGAGGGGAGCCCAGGTGCAGGGGGTGGCAAACGTTGAAGCCCTGCTCCTCAGAGAAAGCCCGGAGTCGTAGAGTTTGTGCTGCTCTAGATGTGCTGCCAATGGCCACTGAGGAGCAGCAAGAGCTTGAGTGGCTGGCAATTTTGGTGTGGGAGCAATCGTTTGACGTTCGTGATTTTTCAGGTTTTTTTTCGGGGGGCGCCCAGGTGCAGGGTGTGGCAAACGTCGAAGCCCTGCTCTTCAGGGAAAGCCTGGAGACCCAATATCTCTGCTGCTGTAGATGCGCTGCCAATAGCTGCTGAGGAGCTGCAAGAGCTTGAGTGGCTGGCACTTTTAGTGTGGGAGCAATCGTCCGACGCTCGTGATTTTTCGGGGTTTCTTTTCAGGGGGCGCCCAGTTGCGGCTGGTGGCAAACGTCAAAGCCCTGCTCCTCAGGGAAAGACCGGAGCCCCAAAGTTTGTGCTGCTGTAGATGCGCTGCCAATGGCCGCTGAGGAGCAGCAAGAGCTTGAGTGGCTGGCACTTTTAGTGTGGGAGCAATCGTCCGACGTTCGTGATTTTTTTGGGGTTTTTTTCCGGGGGCGCCCACGTGCGGCTGGTGGCAAACGTCGAAGCCCTACGCCTCAGGGAAAGGCCGGAGCCCCAGTGTCTGTGGTGCTGTAGATGCGCTGCCAATGGCCACTGAGGAGCAGCAAGAGCTTGAGTGGCTGGCACTTTTGGTGTGGGAGCAATCGTCCGACGCTCGTGATTTTTCGGGGTTTTTTTTCGTGGGGCGCCCAGGTGCAGCTGGTGGCAAACGTCGAAGCCCTGCTCCTCAGGGAAAGCCCAGAGCCCCAGTGTCTGTGGTGCTGTAGATCTGCTGCCAATGGCCACTGAGGAGCAGCAAGAGCTTGAGTGGCTGGCACTTTTGGTGTGGGAGCAATCGTCCGACGTTCGTGATTTTTCGGGTTTTTTTCGGGGGCGCCCAGCTGCAGCTGCTGACAAACGTCGAAGCCCTGCTCCTCAGGGAAAGCCCGGAGCCCCAGTGTCTGTGGTGCTGTAGATGCGCTGCCAATGGCCGCTGAGGAGCAGCAAGAGCTTGAGTGGCTGGCACTTTTGGTGTGGGAGCAATCGTCCGACATTCGTGATTTTTCGTTTTTTTTTTTCAGGTAAGGCCAGGTGTGGCTGGTGGCAAACGTCAAAGCCGTGCTCACAGGAGTAGCCCGGAGCCCCAATGTCTGTGCTGCTGTAGATGCGCTGCCAATGGCCGGTGAGGAGCAGCAAGAGCTTGAGTGGCTGGCACTTTTGGTGTGGGAGCAATCGTCCGACGTTCGTGACTTTTCGGGGTTTTTTTCGGGGGGCCCCCAAGTGCGGCTGGTGGCAAACGTCGAAGCCCTGCTCCTCAGGGAAAGCCCGGAGACCCAATGTCTGTGGTGATGTAGATGCGCTGCCAATGGCCGCTGAGGTGTAGCAAGAGCTTGAGTGGCTGGCACTTTTGGTGTGGGAGCAATCGTCCGACGTTCGTGATTTTTCCGGGATTATTTTGGGGGGGCGCCCAGGTGCTGCTGGTGGCAAACGTCGAAGCCCTGCTCCTCAGGGAAAGCCCCGAGCCTCAATGTATGTGCTGCTGTAGATGCGCTGCCAATGGGCGCTGAGGAGCAGCAAGAGCTTGAGTGGCTGGCACTTTAGGTGTGGGAGCAATCGTCCGACGTTCGTGATTTTTCCGGGATTATTTTGGGGGGGCGCCCAGGTGCTGCTGGTGGCAAACGTCGAAGCCCTGCTCCTCAGGGAAAGCCCCGAGCCCCAATGTCTGTGGTGCTATAGATGCGCTGCCAATGGCCGCTGAGGAGCAGCAAGAGCTTGAGTGGCTGGCACTTTTGGTGTGGGAGCAATCGTCCGACATTCATGATTTTTCGGGAATTTTTTTCGGGAGGCGCCCAAGTGCAGCTGGTGGCACACGTCGAAGCCCTGCTCCTCAGGGAAAGCACGGAGCCCCAGTGTTTGTGGTGCTGTAGATGCGCTGCCAATTGCCTCTGAGAAGCAGCAAGGGCTTGAGTGGCTGGCACTTTTGGTGTGGGAGCAATCGTCCGACGTTCGTGATTTTTAGGGGTTTCTTTTATGGGGGCACCCAGGTGCAGCTGGTGGCAAACGTCGAAGCCCTGCTCCTCAGGGAAAGCCCGGAGCCCCAGTGTTTGTGGTGCTGTAGATGCGCTGTCAATGGCCGCTGAGGAGCAGCAAGAGCTTGAGTGGCTGGCACTTTTGATGTGGGAGCAATCGTCCGACGTTCGTGATTTTTCAGGGATTTTTAATCGAGGGGAGCCCAGGTGCAGGGGGTGGCAAACGTTGAAGCCCTGCTCCTCAGAGAAAGCCCGGAGTCGTAGAGTTTGTGCTGCTCTAGATGTGCTGCCAATGGCCACTGAGGAGCAGCAAGAGCTTGAGTGGCTGGCAATTTTGGTGTGGGAGCAATCGTTTGACGTTCGTGATTTTTCAGGTTTTTTTTTCGGGGGCGCCCAGGTGCAGGGTGTGGCAAACGTCGAAGCCCTGCTCTTCAGGGAAAGCCTGGAGACCCAATATCTCTGCTGCTGTAGATGCGCTGCCAATAGCTGCTGAGGAGCTGCAAGAGCTTGAGTGGCTGGCACTTTTGGTGTGGGAGCAATCGTCCGACGCTCGTGATTTTTCGGGGTTTCTTTTCAGGGGGCGCCCAGTTGCGGCTGGTGGCAAACGTCAAAGCCCTGCTCCTCAGGGAAAGACCGGAGCCCCAAAGTTTGTGCTGCTGTAGATGCGCTGCCAATGGCCGCTGAGGAGCAGCAAGAGCTTGAGTGGCTGGCACTTCTCGGGTGGGAGCAATCGTCCGACGTTCGTGATTTTTTTTGGGTTTTTTTTCGGGGGCGCCCACGTGCGGCTGGTGGCAAACGTCGAAGCCCTACGCCTCAGGGAAAGCCCGGAGCCCCAGTGTCTGTGGTGCTGTAGATGCGCTGCCAATGGCCACTGAGGAGCAGCAAGAGCTTGAGTGGCTGGCACTTTTGGTGTGGGAGCAATCGTCCGACGCTCGTGATTTTTCGGGGTTTTTCGTGGGGCGCCCAGGTGCAGCTGGTGGCAAACGTCGAAGCCCTGCTCCTCAGGGAAAGCCCAGAGCCCCAGTGTCTGTGGTGCTGTAGATCTGCTGCCAATGGCCACTGAGGAGCAGCAAGAGCTTGAGTGGCTGGCACTTTTGGTGTGGGAGCAATCGTCCGACGTTCGTGATTTTTCGGGGTTTTTTTTCGGGGGGCGCCCAGCTGCAGCTGCTGACAAACGTCGAAGCCCTGCTCCTCAGGGAAAGCCCGGAGCCCCAGTGTCTGTGGTGCTGTAGATGCGCTGCCAATGGCCGCTGAGGAGCAGCAAGAGCTTGAGTGGCTGGCACTTTTGGTGTGGGAGCAATCGTCCGACATTCGTGATTTTTCGTGGTTTTTTTTCAGGGAAAGGCCAGGTGTGGCTGGTGGCAAACGTCAAAGCCGTGCTCACAGGAGTAGCCCGGAGCCCCAATGTCTGTGCTGCTGTAGATGCGCTGCCAATGGCCGGTGAGGAGCAGCAAGAGCTTGAGTGGCTGGCACTTTTGGTGTGGGAGCAATCGTCCGACGTTCGTGACTTTTCGGGGTTTTTTTCGGGGGGCCCCAAGTGCGGCTGGTGGCAAACGTCGAAGCCCTGCTCCTCAGGGAAAGCCCGGAGACCCAATGTCTGTGGTGATGTAGATGCGCTGCCAATGGCCGCTGAGGTGTAGCAAGAGCTTGAGTGGCTGGCACTTTTGGTGTGGGAGCAATCGTCCGACGTTCGTGATTTTTCCGGGATTATTTTGGGGGGCGCCCAGGTGCTGCTGGTGGCAAACGTCGAAGCCCTGCACCTCAGGGAAAGACTGGATCCCCAATGTCTGTGGTGCTGTAGATGCGCTGCCAATGGCCGCTGAGGAGCAGCAAGAGCTTGAGTGGCTGGCACTTTTGGTGTGGGAGCAATCGTCCGATGTTCGTGATTTTTCGGGTTATTTTCGGGGGCGCCCAGGTGCAGCTGGTGGCAATGTCGAAACCCTGCTCCTCAGGGGAAGACGGGAGACTCAATGTATGTGCTGCTGTAGATGCGCTTCCAATGGCCGCTGAGGAGCAGCAAGAGCTTGAGTGGCTGGCACTTCTCGGGTGGGAGCAATCGTCCGACGTTCGTGATTTTTCAGGGATATTTTTCGGGGGGCGCCCACGTGCAGCTGGTGGCAAACATCGAAGCCCTACTCCTCAGGGAAAGCCCGGAGCCCCAATGTCTCTGGTGCCGTAGATGCGCTGCCAATGGCCGCTGAGGAGCAGTAAGAGCTTGAGTGGCTGGCACTTTTGGAGTGGGAGCAATCGTCCGACGTTCGTGACTTTTCGGGGTTTTTTTCGGGGGGCGCCCAGGTGCAGCTGGTGGCAAACGTCGAAGCCCTGCTCCTCAGGGAAAGCCCGGAGCCCCAATGTCTGTGCTGCTGTAGATGCGCTGCCAATGGCCGCTGAGGAGGAGCAAGAGCTTGAGTGGCCGGCACTTTTGGTGTGGGAGCAATCGTCCGACGTTCGTGATTTTTCGGGGTTTTTTTCGGGTGGCGCCCAGGTGCAGCTGGTGGCAAACGTCGAAGCCCTGCTCCTCAGGGAAAGCCCGGAGCCCCAATATCTGTGCTGCTGTAGATGCGCTGCCAATGGCCGCTGAGGAGCAGCAAGAGCTTGAGTGGCTGGCACTTTTGGTGTGGGAGTAATCATCCGACTTTCGCGATTTTTCCGTTTTTTTATTCGGGCGGCGCCCAGGTGCAGCTGGTGGCAAACGTCCAAGCCCTGCTCCTCAGGGAAAGCCTGGAGCCCCAATGTCTGTGGTGCTGTAGATGCGCTGCCAATGGCTGCTGAGGAGCAGCAAGAGCTTGAGTGGCTGGCACTTCTGGTGTGGGAGCAATCGTCCGACATTCGTGATTTTTCAGGTTTTTTTCGGGGGGCGCCCACGTGCAGCTGGTGTTAAACATATAAGACCTACTCGTCAGGGAAAGCCCGGAGGTCCAATGTCTTTGGTGTTGAATATGCGCTGCCAATGGCCGTTGAGGAGCAGCAAGAGCTTGAGTGGCTGGCAGTTTTGGTGTGGGAGGAATCGTGCGAAGCTCGTGATTTTTCGGTGTTTTTTTTCGGGGGGCGCCCAGGTGGAGCTGGTGGCAAACGTCGAAGCCCTGCACCTCAGGGAAAGACTGGATCGCCAATGTCTGTGGTGCTGTAGATGTGCTGCCAATGGCCGCTGAGGAGCAGCAAGAGCTTGAGTGGCTGGCACTTTTGGTGTGGGAGCAATCGTCTGACATTCGTGATTTTTCAGGGTTTTTTTTCGGGGAAGGCCAGGTGTGGCTGGTGGCAAACGTCAAAGCCCTGCTCACAGGAGTAGCCCGGAGCCCCAATGTCTGTGCTGCTGTAGATGCGCTTCCAATGGCCGCTGAGGAGCAGGAAGAGCTTGAGTGGCTGGCACTTCTCGAGTGGGAGTAATCGTCCGACGTTCGTGATTTTTCAGGGATTTTTTTCGGGGGGCGCCTAGGTGCAGCTGGTGGCAAACGTCGAAGCCCTGCTCCTCAGGGAAAGCCCGGAGCCCCAATGTCTGTGCTGCTGTAGATGCGCTGCCAATGGCCGCTGAGGAGCAGCAAGAGCTTGAGTGGCTGGCACTTTTGGTGTGGGAGCAATCGTCCGACGTTCGTGATTTTTCGGTTTTTTTTTTCGGGGGGCGCCCAGGTGGAGCTGGTGGCAAACGTCGAAGCCCTGCACCTCAGGGAAAGACTGGATCGCCAATGTCTGTGGTGCTGTAGATGTGCTGCCAATGGCCGCTGAGGAGCAGCAAGAGCTTGAGTGGCTGGCACTTTTGGTGTGGGAGCAATCGTCCGATGTTCGTGATTTTTTGAGGGTTATTTTCGGGGGCGCCCAGGTGCAGCTGGTGGCAAATGTCGAAGCCCTGCTCCTCAGGGGAAGACGGGAGACCCAATGTCTATGCTGCTGTAGATGCGCTGCCAATGGCCGCTGAGGAGCAGCAAGAGCTTGAGTGGCTGGCACTTTTGGCGTGGGAGCAATCGTCCGACGCTCGTGATTTTTCGGGGATTTTTTTCGGGGGGGCGGCCAGGTGCGGCTGGTGGTAGACATCGAAGCCCTGCTCCTCAGGGAAAGCCCGGAGCCCCAATGTCTTTGGTGCTGTAGATGCGCTGCCAATGGCCACTGAGGAGCAGCAAGAGCTTGAGTGGCTGGCACTTTTGGTGTGGGAGCAATCGTCCGACGTTCGTGATTTTTTGGGTTTTTTTTTCGGGGAAGGCCAGGTGCGGCTGGTGGCAAACGTCGAAGCCCTGCTCCTCAGGAGTAGCCCGAAGCCCCAATGTCTGTGGTGCTGTAGATGCGCTGCCAATGGCCGCTGAGGAATAGCAAGAGTTTGAGTGGCTGGCAATTTTGGTGTGGGAGCAATCGTCCGACGCTCGTGAATTTTCGGGTGTTTTTTTCAGGGGGCGCCCAGGTGCGGCTGGTGGCAAACGTCGAAGCCCTGCTCCTCAGGGAAAGCCCGGAGCCCCAATGTCTGTGGTGCTGTAGATGCGCTGCCAATGGCCGCTGAGGAGCAGCAAGAGCTTGAGTGGCTGGCACTTTTGGTGTGGGAGCAATCGTACGACGTTCGTGATTTTTCAGGTTTTTTTTCGGGGGGCGCCCAGGTGCAGGGGGTGGCAAACGTTGAAGCCCTGCTCCTCAGGGAGAGCCCGGAGTCGTAGAGTTTGTGCTGCTCTAGATGCGCTGCCAATGGCCACTGAGGAGCAGCAAGAGCTTGAGTGGCTGGCAATTTTGGTGTGGGAGCAATCGTTTGACGTTCATAATTTTTTGAGGTCTCTTTTCGGGGGGCGCCCAGGTGCGGCTGGTGTCAAACGTGAAAGCCCTGCTCCTCAGGGGAAGACCGGAGCCCCAGTGTCTGTGCTGCTGTAGATGCGCTGCCAATGGCCGCTGAGGAGTAGCAAGAGCTTGAGTGGCTGGCACTTTTGGTGTGTAGAAATCGTCCGACGTTCGTGATTTTTCGGGGTTTTTTTTCGGGTGGTGCCCTCGTGCAGCTGGTCGCAAACGTCGAAGCCCTGCTCCTCAGGGGAAGCCCAGAGCCCCAATGTCATTTTTGCTGTAGATGCGCTGCCAATGGCCGCTGAGGAGCAGCAAGAGCTTGAGTGGCTGGCAGATTTGGTGTGGGAGCAATCGTCCGACATTCGTGATTTTTTGGGGTTTTTTTTCGGGGGGCGCCCAGGTGCAGCTGGTGTTAAACATATAAGACCTACTCCTCAGGGAAAGCCCGGAGGTCCAATGTCTTTGGTGTTGAATATGCGCTGCCAATGGCCATTGAGGAGCAGCAAGAGCTTGAGTGGCTGGCACTTTCGGTGTGGGAGCAATCGTGCGAGGCTCGTGATTTTTCGGGGTTTTTTTTCGGGAAAGGCCAGGTGCAGCTGGTGGCAAACGTCGAAGCCCTGCTCCTCAGGGAAAGCCCGGAGCCCCAATGTCTGTGGTGCTGTAGATGCGATGCCAATGGCCGCTGAGGAGCAGCAAGAGCTTGAGTGGCTGGCACTTTTGGTGTGGGAGCAATCGTCCGACATTCGTGATTTTTCGTTTTTTTTTTTCGGGGAAGGCCAGGTGTGGCTGGTGGCAAACGTCAAAGCCGTGCTCACAGGAGTAGCCCGGAGCCTCAATGTCTGTGCTGCTGTAGATGCGCTGCCAATGGCCGGTGAGGAGCAGCAAGAGCTTGAGTGGCTGGCACTTTTGGTGTGGGAGCAATCGTCCGACGTTCGTGACTTTTCGGGGCTTTTTTTCGGGGGGCCCCCAAGTGCGGCTGGTGGCAAACGTCGAAGCCCTGCTCCTCAGGGAAAGCCCGGAGACCCAATGTCTGTGCTGCTGTAGATGCGCTGCCAATGGCCGCTGAGGAGCAGCAAGAGCTTGAGTGGCTGGCACTTTAGGTGTGGGAGCAATCGTCCGACGTTCGTGATTTTTCCGGGATTATTTTGGGGGGGCGCCCAGGTGCTGCTGGTGGCAAACGTCGAAGCCCTGCTCCTCAGGGAAAGCCCCGAGCCCCAATGTCTGTGGTGCTATAGATGCGCTGCCAATGGCCGCTGAGGAGCAGCAAGAGCTTGAGTGGCTGGCACTTTTGGTGTGGGAGCAATCGTCCGACATTCATGATTTTTCGGGAATTTTTTTCGGGAGGCGCCCAAGTGCAGCTGGTGGCACACGTCGAAGCCCTGCTCCTCAGGGAAAGCACGGAGCCCCAGTGTTTGTGGTGCTGTAGATGCGCTGCCAATTGCCTCTGAGAAGCAGCAAGGGCTTGAGTGGCTGGCACTTTTGGTGTGGGAGCAATCGTCCGACGTTCGTGATTTTTAGGGGTTTCTTTTATGGGGGCACCCAGGTGCAGCTGGTGGCAAACGTCGAAGCCCTGCTCCTCAGGGAAAGCCCGGAGCCCCAGTGTTTGTGGTGCTGTAGATGCGCTTCCAATGGCCGCTGAGGAGCAGCAAGAGCTTGAGTGGCTGGCACTTCTCGGGTGGGAGCAATCGTCCGACGTTCGTGATTTTTCAGGGATATTTTTCGGGGGGCGCCCAGGTGCAGCTGGTGGCAAACGTCGAAGCCCTACTCCTCAGGGAAAGCCCGGAGCCCCAATGTCTCTGGTGCTGTAGATGCACTGCCAATGGCCGCTGAGGAGCAGTAAGAGCTTGAGTGGCTGGCACTTTTGGAGTGGGAGCAATCGTCCGACGTTCGTGACTTTTCGGGGTTTTTTTCGGGGGGCGCCCAGGTGCAGCTGGTGGCAAACGTCGAAGCCCTGCTCCTCAGGGAAAGCCCGGAGCCCCAATATCTGTGCTGCTGTAGATGCGCTGCCAATGGCCGCTGAGGAGGAGCAAGAGCTTGAGTGGCTGGCACTCTTGGTGTGGGAGCAATCGTCCGACGTTCGTGATTTTTCGGGGTTTTTTTCGGGTGGCGACCAGGTGCAGCTGGTGGCAAACGTCGAAGCCCTGCTCCTCAGGGAAAGCCCGGAGCCCCAATATCTGTGCTGCTGTAGATGCGCTGCCAATGGCCGCTGAGGAGCAGCAAGAGCTTGAGTGGCTGGCACTTTTGGTGTGGGAGTAATCATCCGACTTTCGCGATTTTTCCGTTTTTTTATTCGGGCGGCGCCCAGGTGCAGCTGGTGGCAAACGTCGAAGCCCGTCTCCTCAGGGAAATCCCGGAGCCCCAGTGTTTGTGGTGCTGTAGATGCGCTGCCAATGGCCGCTGAGGAGCAGGAAGAGCTTGAGTGGCTGGCACTTTTGGTGTGGGAGCAATCATCCGACTTACGCGATTTTTCCGTTTTTTTTCGGGGGCGCCCTGGTGGAGCTGGTGACAAACGTCGAAGCCCTGCTCCTCAGGGAAAGCCCGGAGCCCCAGTGTTTGTGGTGCTGTAGATGCGCTGCCAATGGCCGCTGAGGAGGAGCAAGAGCTTGAGTGGCTGGCACTTTTGGTGTGGGAGCAATCGTCCGACGTTCGTGATTTTTGAGGGTATTTTTTCGGGGGTCGCCCACGTGCAGCTGGTGGCAAACGTCGTAGCCCTGCTCCTCAGGGAAAGCCCGGAGCCCCAATGTCTGTGGTGCTGTAGATGCGCTGCCAATGGCCGCTGAGGAGCAGCAAGAGCTTGAGAGGCTGGCAATTTTGGTGTGGGAGCAATCGTCCGACGTTCGTGATTTTTCGGGGTTTTTTTTCGGGGGCGCCCAGGTGCAGCTGGTGTTAAACAAATAAGACATACTCCTCAGGGAAAGCCCGGAGGTCCAATGTCTTTGGTGTTGAATATGCGCTGCCAATGGCCATTGAGGAGCAGCAAGAGCTTGAGTGGCTGGCACTTTCGGTGTGGGAGCAATCGTGCGAGGCTCGTGATTTTTCGGGGTTTTTTTTCGGGAAAGGCCAGGTGCAGCTGGTGGCAGACGTCGAAGCCCTGCTCCTCAGGGAAAGCCCGGAGCCCCAATGTCTGTGCTGCTGTAGATGCTATGCCAATGGCCACTGAGGAGCAGCAAGAGCTTGAGTGGCTGGCACTTTTGGTGTGGGAGCAATCGTCCGACATTCGTGATTTTTGAGGGTATTTTTTCGGGGGTCGCCCAGGTGCAGCTGGTGGCAGACGTCGAAGCCCTGCTCCTCAGGGAAAGCCCGGAGCCCCAATGTCTGTGCTGCTGTAGATGCGATGCCAATGGCCACTGAGGAGCAGCAAGAGCTTGAGTGGCTGGCACTTTTGGTGTGGAGCAATTGTCCGACGTTCCTGATTTTTCGGCCTTCTTTTTCGGGGGGCGCCCACGTGCGGCTGGTGGCAAAGGTCGAAGCCCTGCTCCTCAGGGAAAGCCCGGAGCCCCAATGTCTGTGCTTCTGTAGATGCGCTGCCAATGGCCGCTGAGGAGCAGCAAGAGCTTGAGTGGCTGACACTTTTGGTGTGGGAGCAATCGTCCGACGTTCGTGATTTTTCGGGGTTTTTTTTTGGGTGGCGCCGAGGTGCAGCTGGTGGCAAACGTCGTAGCCCTGCTCCTCAGGGAAAGCCCAAAGCCCCAGTGTTTGTGCTGCTGTAGATGCGCTGCCAATGGCCGCTGAGGAGCAGCAAGAGCTTGAGCGTCTGGCAATTTTGGAGTTGGAGCAATCGTCCGATGTTCGTGATTTTTCAGGGAGTTTTTTCGCGAGGCGCGGACGTGCAGCTGGTGGCAAACGTCGAAGCCCTGCTCCTCAGGGAAAGCACTTAGCCTCAGTATCTGTGGTGCTGTAGATGCGCTGCCAATGGCCGCTGAGGAGCAGCAAGGGCTTGAGTGGCTGGCACTTTTGGTGTGGGAGCAATCGTCCGACGTTCGTGATTTTTAGGGGTTTCTTTTATGGGGGCACCCAGGTGCAGCTGGTGGCAAACGTCGAAGCCCTGCTCCTCAGGGAAAGCCCGGAGCCCCAGTGTTTGTGGTGCTGTAGATGCGCTTCCAATGGCCGCTGAGGAGCAGCAAGAGCTTGAGTGGCTGGCAATTTTGGTGTGGGAGCAATCGTTTGACGTTCGTGATTTTTCAGGGATATTTTTCGGGGGGCGCCCAGGTGCAGCTGGTGGCAAACGTCGAAGCCCTACTCCTCAGGGAAAGCCCGGAGCCCCAATGTCTCTGGTGCTGTAGATGCACTGCCAATGGCCGCTGAGGAGCAGTAAGAGCTTGAGTGGCTGGCACTTTTGGAGTGGGAGCAATCGTCCGACGTTCGTGACTTTTCGGGGTTTTTTTCGGGTGGCGCCCAGGTGCAGCTGGTGGCAAACGTCGAAGCCCTGCTCCTCAGGGAAAGCCCGGAGCCCCAATATCTGTGCTGCTGTAGATGCGCTGCCAATGGCCGCTGAGGAGCAGCAAGAGCTTGAGTGGCTGGCACTTTTGGTGTGGGAGTAATCATCCGACTTTCGCGATTTTTCCGTTTTTTTATTCGGGCGGCGCCCAGGTGCAGCTGGTGCCAAACGTCGAAGCCCGTCTCCTCAGGGAAATCCCGGAGCCCCAGTGTTTGTGGTGCTGTAGATGCGCTGCCAATGGCCGCTGAGGAGCAGGAAGAGCTTGAGTGGCTGGCACTTTTGGTGTGGGAGCAATCATCCGACTTACGCGATTTTTCCGTTTTTTTTTTCGGGGGGCGCCCTGGTGGAGCTGGTGACAAACGTCGAAGCCCTGCTCCTCAGGGAAAGCCCGGAGCCCCAGTGTTTGTGGTGCTGTAGATGCGCTGCCAATGGCCGCTGAGGAGGAGCAAGAGCTTGAGTGGCTGGCACTTTTGGTGTGGGAGCAATCGTCCGACGTTCGTGATTTTTGAGGGTATTTTTTCGGGGGTCGCCCACGTGCAGCTGGTGGCAAACGTCGTAGCCCTGCTCCTCAGGGAAAGCCCGGAGCCCCAATGTCTGTGGTGCTGTAGATGCGCTGCCAATGGCCGCTGAGGAGCAGCAAGAGCTTGAGAGGCTGGCACTTTTGGTGTGGGAGCAATCGTCCGACGTTCGTGATTTTTCGGGGTTTTTTTTCGGGGGGCGCCCAGGTGCAGCTGGTGTTAAACAAATAAGACATACTCCTCAGGGAAAGCCCGGAGGTCCAATGTCTTTGGTGTTGAATATGCGCTGCCAATGGCCATTGAGGAGCAGCAAGAGCTTGAGTGGCTGGCACTTTCGGTGTGGGAGCAATCGTGCGAGGCTCGTGATTTTTCGGGGTTTTTTTTCGGGAAAGGCCAGGTGCAGCTGGTGGCAGACGTCGAAGCCCTGCTCCTCAGGGAAAGCCCAGAGCCCCAATGTCTGTGCTGCTGTAGATGCTATGCCAATGGCCACTGAGGAGCAGCAAGAGCTTGAGTGGCTGGCACTTTTGGTGTGGGAGCAATCGTCCGACATTCGTGATTTTTGAGGGTATTTTTTCGGGTGTCGCCCAGGTGCAGCTGGTGGCAGACGTCGAAGCCCTGCTCCTCAGGGAAAGCCCGGAGCCCCAATGTCTGTGCTGCTGTAGATGCTATGCCAATGGCCACTGAGGAGCAGCAAGAGCTTGAGTGGCTGGCACTTTTGGTGTGGGAGCAATCGTCCGACATTCGTGATTTTTGAGGGTATTTTTTCGGGGGTCGCCCAGGTGCAGCTGGTGGCAAACGTCGAAGCCCTACTCCTCAGGGAAAGTCCGGAGCCCCAGTGTCTGTGCTGCTGTAGATGCGCTGCCAATGGCCGCTAAGGAGCAGCAAGAGCTTGAGTGGCTGGCACTTTTGGTGTGGGAGCAATCATCCGAATTACGCGATTTTTCCGTTTTTTTTTTCGGGAGGCGCCCTGGTGGAGCTGGTGACAAACGTCGAAGCCCTGCTCCTCAGGGAAAGCCCGGAGCCCCAGTGTTTGTGGTGCTGTAGATGCGCTGCCAATGGCCGCTGAGGAGGAGCAAGAGCTTGAGTGGCTGGCACTTTTGGTTTGGGAGCAATCGTCCGACGTTCGTGATTTTTGAGGGTATTTTTTCGGGGGGCGCACAAGTGCAGCTGGTAACAAATGTCAAAGCCCTGCTCCTCAGGGAAAGCCCGGAGCACCAATGTCTGTGGTGCTGTAGATGCACTGCCAATGGCCGCTGAGGAGCAGCAAGAGCTTGAGTGGCTGGCACTTTTGGTGTGGGAGCAATCGTCCGACGTTCGTGATTTTTCGGCATTTTTTTTCGGGGGGCGCCCACGTGCGGCTGGTGGCAAACATCGAAGCCCTGCTCCTCAGGGAAAGCCCGGAGACCCAATGTCTGTGGTGCTGTAGATGCGATGCCAATGGCCACTGAGGAGCAGCAAGAGCTTGAGTGGCTGGCACTTTTGGTGTGGGAGCAATCGTCCGACGTTCGTGATTTTTGAGGCTGTTTTTTCGGGGGTCGCCCACGTGCAGCTGGTGGCAAACGTCGTAGCCCTGCTCCTCAGGGAAAGCCCGGAGCCCCAATGTCTGTGGTGATGTAGATGCACTGCCAATGGCCGCTGAGGAGCAGCAAGAGCTTGAGTGGCTGGCACTTTTGGTGTGGGAGCAATCGTCCGACGTTCGTGACTTTTCGGGTTTTTTTTTCGGGGGGCCCCCAAGTGCGGCTGGTGGCAAACGTCGAAGCCCTGCTCCTCAGGGGAAGACCGGAGCCCCAATGTCTGTGCTGCTGTAGATGCGCTGCCAATGGCCGCTGAGGAGCAGCAAGAGCTTGAGTGGCTGGCACTTTTGGTGTGGAGCAATTGTCCGACGTTCCTGATTTTTCGGCCTTCTTTTTCGGGGGGCGCCCACGTGCGGCTGGTGGCAAAGGTCGAAGCCCTGCTCCTCAGGGAAAGCCCGGAGCCCCAATGTCTGTGCTTCTGTAGATGCGCTGCCAATGGCCGCTGAGGAGCAGCAAGAGCTTGAGTGGCTGACACTTTTGGTGTGGGAGCAATCGTCCGACGTTCGTGATTTTTCGGGGATTTTTTTTTGGGTGGCGCCGAGGTGCAGCTGGTGGCAAACGTCGTAGCCCTGC
This sequence comes from Otis tarda, assembly GCA_026413225.1. Taxonomy (NCBI): domain Eukaryota; kingdom Metazoa; phylum Chordata; class Aves; order Otidiformes; family Otididae; genus Otis; species Otis tarda. The sequence continues at coordinate 1,911,609 of CM048584.1, forward strand.
TCCTCAGGGAAAGCCCAAAGCCCCAGTGTCTGTGCTGCTGTAGATGCGCTGCCAATGGCCGCTGAGGAGCAGCAAGAGCTTGAGCGTCTGGCAATTTTGGAGTTGGAGCAATCGTCCGATGTTCGTGATTTTTCAGGGAGTTTTTTCGCGAGGCGCGGACGTGCAGCTGGTGGCAAACGTCGAAGCCCTGCTCCTCAGGGAAAGCACTTAGCCCCAGTGTCTGTGGTGCTGTAGATGCGCTGCCAATGGCCGCTGAGGAGCAGCAAGAGCTTGAGTGGCTGGCACTTTTGGTGTGGGAGCAATCGTCCGACGTTCGTGATTTTTCGGGGTTTTTTTTCGGGGGGGCCCAGGTGCAGCTGGTGGCAAACGTCGAAGCCCTGCTCCTCAGGGAAAGCACGGAGCCCCAGTGTTTGTGGTGCTGTAGATGCGCTGCCAATTGCCTCTGAGAAGCAGCAAGGGCTTGAGTGGCTGGCACTTTTGGTGTGGGAGCAATCGTCCGACGTTCGTGATTTTTGAGGCTGTTTTTTCGGGGGTCGCCCACGTGCAGCTGGTGGCAAACGTCGTAGCCCTGCTCCTCAGGGAAAGCCCGGAGCCCCAATGTCTGTGCTGCTGTAGATGCGATGCCAATGGCCGCTGAGGAGGAGCAAGAGCTTGAGTGGCTGGCACTTTTGGTGTGGGAGCAATCGTCCGACGTTCGTGATTTTTCGGCATTTTTTTTCGGGGGGCGCCCACGTGCGGCTGGTGGCAAACATCGAAGCCCTGCTCCTCAGGGAAAGCCCGGAGACCCAATATCTGTGGTGCTGTAGATGCGATGCCAATGGCCGCTGAGGAGCAGCAAGAGCTTGAGTGGCTGGCACTTTTGGTGTGGGAGCAATCGTCCGACGTTCGTGATTTTTGAGGCTGTTTTTTCGGGGGTCGCCCACGTGCAGCTGGTGGCAAACGTCGTAGCCCTGCTCCTCAGGGAAAGCCCGGAGCCCCAATGTCTGTGCTGCTGTAGATGCGATGCCAATGGCCGCTGAGGAGGAGCAAGAGCTTGAGTGGCTGGCACTTTTGGTGTGGGAGCAATCGTCCGACGTTCGTGATTTTTCGGCATTTTTTTTCGGGGGGCGCCCACGTGCGGCTGGTGGCAAACATCGAAGCCCTGCTCCTCAGGGAAAGCCCGGAGACCCAATGTCTGTGGTGCTGTAGATGCGATGCCAATGGCCGCTGAGGAGCAGCAAGAGCTTGAGTGGCTGGCACTTTTGGTGTGGGAGCAATTGTCCGACGTTCGTGATTTTTCGGCCTTCTTTTTCGGGGGGCGCCCACGTGCGGCTGGTGGCAAAGGTCGAAGCCCTGCTCCTCAGGGAAAGCCCGGAGCCCCAATGTCTGTGCTTCTGTAGATGCGCTGCCAATGGCCGCTGAGGAGCAGCAAGAGCTTGAGTGGCTGACACTTTTGGTGTGGGAGCAATCGTCCGACGTTCGTGATTTTTCGGGGTTTTTTTCGGGTGGCGCCGAGGTGCAGCTGGTAGCAAACGTCGTAGCCCTGCTCCTCAGGGAAAGCCCAGAGCCCCAGTGTCTGTGCTGCTGTAGATGCGCTGCCAATGGCCGCTGAGGAGCAGCAAGAGCTTGAGCGTCTGGCAATTTTGGAGTGGGAGCAATCGTCCGACATTCGTGATTTTTCGGGGGTTTTTTTCGGGGGGCGCCCAATTGCAGCCGGTGGCAAACGTCGAAGCCCTGCTCCTCAGGGAAAGCCCGGAGCCCCAATGTCTGTGCTGCTGTAGATGCGCTGCCAATGGCCGCTGAGGAGCAGCAAGAGCTTGAGTGGCTGACAGTTTCGGTGTGGGAGCAATCGTCCGACGTTCGTGATTTTTCAGGGTTTTTTTCGGGGGGCGCCCTGGTGCAGCTGGTGGCAAACGTCGAAGCCCTGCTCCTCAGGGAAAGTCCGCAGCCACAATGTCTGTGGTGCTGTAGATGCTGCTGCCAATGGCCGCTGAGGAGCAGGAAGAGGTTGAGTGGCTGGCACTTTTGGTGTGGGAGCAATCGTCCGACATTCGTGATTTTTCGGGGTTTTTTTTTCGGGGGCGCCCAATTGCAGCCGGTGGGAAACGTCGAAGCCCTGCTCCTCAGGGAAAGCCCGGAGCCACAATGTCTGTAGTGCTGTAGATGCGCTGCCAATGGCCGCTGAGGAGCAGCAAGAGCTTGAGTGGCTGACAGTTTCGGTGTGGGAGCAATCGTCCGACGTTCGTGATTTTTCAGGGTTTTTTTCGGGGGGCACCCAGGTGCAGCTGGTGGCAAACGTCCAAGCCCTGCTCCTCAGGGGAAGACCGGAGCCCCAGTGCCTGTGCTGTTGTAGATGCGCTGCCAATGGCCGCTGAGGAGCAGCAAGAGCTTGAGTGGCTGGCACTTTTGGGGTGGGAGCAATCGTCCGACGTTCGTGATTTTCGGGGTTTTTTTTCGGGGGGCGCCCAGGTGCAGGTGGTGGCAAACGTCGAAGCCCTGCTCCTCAGGGAAAGCCCAGAGCCCCAATGTCTGTGGTGCTGTAGATGCGCGGCCAATGGCCTCTGAGGAGCAGCAAGAGCTTGAGTGGCTGGCACTTTTGGTGTGGGAGCAATCGTCCGGCGTTCGTGATTTTTGAGGGTTTTTTTTTCGGCTGGCGCCGAGCTGCACCCGGTGGCAAACGTCGAAGCCCTGCTCCTCAGGGAAAGCCGGAGCCCCAATGTCTGTGGTGCCGTAGATGCGGTGCCAATGGCCGCTGAGGAGGAGCAAGAGCTTCAGTGGCTGGCACTTTTGGTGTGGGAACAATCGTCCGACGTTCGTGATTTTTCGGGGATTTTTTCGGGGGGCGCCCAGGTGCAGCTAGTGGCAAACGTCGAAGCCCTGCTCCTCAGGGAAAGCCCGGAGCCCCAGTGTCTGTGGTGCTATAGATGCGCTGCCAATGGCCGCTGAGCAGCAGCAAGAGCTTGAGTGGCTGGCACTTTTGGTGTGGGAGCAATCGTCCGACGTTCCTGATTTTTCGGGGATTTTTTTCAGGTGGCTTCCAGGTGCGGCTGGTCGCAAACGTCGAATCCCTACTCCTCAGGGAAAGCCCGGAGCCCCAGTGTTTGTGGTGCTGTAGATGCTGCTGCCAATGGCCGCTGAGGAGCAGTAAGAGCTTGAGTGGCTGGCACTTTTGGTGTGGGAGCAAACGTCCGACATTCGTGATTTTTCGGGGTCTTTTTTCAGGGGGCGCCCAATTGCAGCTGGTGGCAAACGTCGAAGCCCTGCTCCTCAGGGAAAGCCCGGAGCCCCAATGTCTGTGCTGCTGTAGATGTGCTGCCAATGGACGCTGAGGAGCAGCAAGAGCTTGAGTGGCTGACAGTTTCGGTGTGGGAGCAATCGTCCGACATTCGTGATTTTTCAGGGCTTTTTTTCGGGGGCGCCCAGGTGCAGCTGGTGGCAAACGTCCAAGCCCTGCTCTTCAGGGGAAGACCGGAGCCCCAGTGCCTGTGCTGTTGTAGATGCGCTGCCAATGGCCGCTGAGGAGCAGCAAGAGCTTGAGTGGCTGGCACTTTTTGTTTGGGAGCAATCGTCCGATGTTCGTGACTTTTCGGGGTTTATTTCGGGTGGCGCCCAGGTGCAGGTTTTGGCAAACGTCAAAGCCCTGCTCCTCAGGGAAAGCCCAGAGCCCCAATGTCTGTGGTGCTGTAGATGCGCTGCCAATGGCCGCTGAGTAGCAGCAAGAGCTTGAGTGGCTGGCACCTTTGGTGTGGGAGCAATCGTCCGACGTTTGTGATTTTTCGGGTTTTTTTTCGGGGCGCACCCAGGTGCAGCTGGTGGCAAACGTCGAAGCCCTGCTCCTCAGGAAAGCCAGGAGCCCCAATGTCTGTGGTGCTGTACATGCGCTGCCAATGGCCACTGAGGAGCAGCAAGAGCTTGAGTGGCTGGCACTTGTGGTGTGGAGCAATTGTCCGACGTTCGTGATTTTTCGGCCTTTTTTTTTCGGGGCGCCCACGTGCGGCTGGTGGCAAACGTCGAAGCCCTGCTCCTCAGGGAAAGCCCGGAGCCCCAATGTCTGTGGTGCTGTAGATGCGCTGCCAATGGCCGCTGAGGAGTAGGAAGAGCTTGAGTGGCTGGCACTTTTGGTGTGGGAGCAATCGTCCGACGTTTGCGATTTTTCAGTGTTTTTTTTCGGGGTTCGCCCAGGTGCAGCTGGTGGCAAACGTCGTAGCCCTGCTCCTCAGGGAAAGACCGGAGCCCCAATGTCTGTGGTGCTGTAGATGCGCTGCCTTGGGCCGCTGAGGACCAGCAAGAGCTTCAGTGGCTGACAGTTTCGGTGTGGGAGTAATCATCCGACCTTCGTGATTTTTTCGGGTTTTTTTTTGGGGGGCGCCCACGTGCAGCTGGTGGCAAACGTCCAAGCCCTGCTCCTCAGGGGAAGACCGGAGCCCCAGTGTCTGTGGTGCTGTAGATGCGCTGCCAATGGCCGCTGAGGAGCAGCAAGAGCTTGAGTGGCTGGCAATTTTGGAGTGGGAGGAATCGTCCGACGTTCGTGATTTTTTGGGGTTTTTTTTCGGGTGGCGCCGAGGTGCAGCTGGTGGCAGACGTCGAAGCCCTGCTCCTCAGGGAAAGCCCAGTGGCCCAGTGTCTGTGCTGCTGTAGATGCGCTGCCAATGGCCGCTGAGGAGCAGCAAGAGCTTGAGCGGCTGGCAATTTTGGAGTGGGAGCAATCATCCGACGTTCGTGATTTTTCGGGTGTTTTTTCGGGGCGCACCCAGGTGCAGCTGGTGGCAAACGTCGAAGCCCTGCTCCTCAGGGAAAGCCGGAGCCCCAATGTCTGTGGTGCTGTAGATGCGCTGCCAATGGCCACTGAGGAGGAGCAAGAGCTTGAGTGGCTGGCACTTTTGGTGTGGGAGCAATCGTCCGACGTTCGTGATTTTTCGGGTTTCTATTTTTCGGGGGCGCCCAGGTGCAGCTGGTGGCAAACGTCGAAGCCCTGCTCCTCAGGAAACCCCGGAGCCCCATTGTCTGTGGTGCTATACATGCGCTGCCAATGGCCGCTGAGGAGCAGCAAGAGCTTGAGTGTCTGGCACTTTTGGTGTGGGAGCAGTTGTCCGACATTCGTACTTTTTAGGGTAATGTTTTTCGTGGGCGTTTTCCTACAGTTTATGTTAAAAGTTGAAGCGCTCTTCGTCAGGGAAAGCCTGAATCCCCAATGTCTCTGGTGCTGTACGTGTGGCATCAACGGCCGGTGAGGAGCAGCAAGAGGTTTAGTTACTGGCACTTTTGAGGTGGGAGCAATCGTCCGACATTCATAATTTTTACTGTATTTTTTCAGTTGACTCTTCCCTGCAGTTGATGGCAAACGTCAAAGTGCTGTTGGCCATGGAAAGCCCAGAGACCCAGTGCCTGTGGTGCTGTAGTTGCGGCATCAGCGGCCTGTGAGGGCCAGGAAGATGTTTAGTTGCTGGCACTTTTGATGGGGGAGCAATCGTGCAATGTTCGTGGTTTTTGGAGCATTTTGTAAGTGGGAGGCCCTGTGTAGTTGATGAAAAACGTGGAAGCGCTGTTCATCAGGGAAAGACCAGAGCCCCAGTGTCGGTGGTGCTGTAGATGCGGCATCAACGGCCAGTGAAGAGCAGCAAGAGCTTGACTTTCTTGCACCTTTGGTGTGGGAGCAATCGTCCGATGTTCATGATTTTTAGGGTATCTTTACGTGGGCTCTTCCCTGCAGTTCATGGTAAACTTCGAAGCGCTGTTCGTCATCGGAAGCCTGGAGCCCCAATGTCTGTGGTGCTGTATGTGCGGCGTCAACGGCCGGTGAGGAGCAGCAAGAGCTTGAGTTGCTGGCACTTTTGGTGTGGGAGCAATCGTCCGACGTTCGTGAATTTTGGGGCATTTTGGAAGTGGGCAGCCCTGTGCAGTTGATGGTAAACGACGAAGCACTGTTCTTCATGGGAAGTCCAGAGCCTCAGTGTCTCTGGTACTGTAGATGCCGTGTGAAGGGGAGGTGAGGAGCATCAAGAGCCTGCGTTGCTGGCACTTTTGGTGTGGGAGCAATCGTCCGACGTTCGTGATTTTTAGTGGTTTTTTTTTCAGTGTGCGCTTCCGTGCAGTTGATGGTAAAAGTCGAAGCGCTGTGGGTCAGGGAAAGCCCGAAGCCCCAGTGTCGGTGGTGCTGTAGATGCGGCGTCAACGGCCGGCGAGGAGCAGCAAGAGCTTCAGTTGCTGGGACTTCTAGTGTGGAAGCAATCGTCCGACGTTCGTGATTTTTAGTGTATTTTATCGGTGGGTGGCCCATGTGCAGTTGATGTTAAACATCGCAGGGCGGTTGGTCAGTTAAAGCCCGGAGCCCCAGTGTCGGTGGTGCTGTAGATGCGGCTTCAACTGCCAGTGAGGAGCAGCAAGAGCTCGAATTGCTTGTACTTTTGGTGTGGGAGCAATCGTCCGACGTTCATGATTTTTAGTGTATTTTATCAGTGGACGGCCCTGTTGTGTTGATGGCAAAACGTCGAAGCGCTGTTCATCAGGGAAAGCCTGGACCCCCAATGTCTGTGGTGCTGTAGATGCAACGTCAACAGCTAGTGATAAGCAGCAAGAGCTTGAGTTGCTGGCACTTTTGGTGTGGGAGCAATCGTCCGACATTCATGATTTTTCGGTGTATTTGTTTCAGTGGGCGCTTCCGAGCACTTAATGGGAAATCTCGAAGCGCTGTTTGTCAGGGAAAGCCCAGAGCCCCAGTGTCTGAGGTTTTCTAGATACGGTGTGATGGGCGGGTGAGGAGCAGCAAGAGCTTGAGTTGCTGGCACTTTTGGTATGGGAGCAATCGTCCCATGTTCGTGATTTTTAGTGGATTTATCAGTGCTGGTCCTGTTTTTTAGGGTATTTTTTCAGTGGGCACTTCCGTGCAGTTGATGGTAGACATTGAAGAGCTCTTGGTCAGGGAAAGCCCGGAGCCCCAGTTGTGCTCTAGATGTGGCATCAACAGCCGGTGAGAAGCAGCAAGAGCATTAGTTGCTGGCACTTTTGGTGTGGGAGCAATCGTCAGACATTCATATTTTTTATGGTATTTTTTTTAGTGGGTGCTCCTATGCAGTTGATGGTAAACGTCGAAGCCCTGTTCGTCAGGGATAGCCCGGAGCCCCAGTGTCTGTGGTGCTGTAGATGCGGCGTCAATGGTCAGTGAGCAGCAGCAACAGCTTTAGTTGCTGGCACTTTTGGTGTGGGCGCAATCATCTGACATTCGTGATTTTTAGGGTATTTTTTTCAGTGGGCTCTTCCGTGCACTTGATGGTAAACGTCGAAGCGCTGTTCGTCAGGGAAAGCCCGGAGTCCCAGTGTCTGTGGTGCTGTAAATGCGGTGTCAACTGCCGGTGAGGAGCAGCAAGAGCATGAGTTTTTGGCACTTTTGGTGTGGGAACAATGGTCCGACGTTCTTGCTTTTTAGGGTAATATTTTAGTGGGTTCTCCAGTGCACTTGATGGTAAATGTCGAAGCGCTGTTCGTCAGGGAAAGCCCGGAGCCCCAATGTCTGCGGTGTTGTAGATGTGGCGTCAACAACCGTTGAGGAGCAGCAAGAGCTGCTCACAGGGCTGCCGGGTTGAAATGGTGGAAAATGTCGGAGTCCTGGTGGTCTAGGACTGACCAGGACAATCCCCAACGTCAGACGATTGCTCTGGGCTTCCCTAGGCCAACAGGACTCTGACATTTGCCACCAAGTCAACCTGGCAGCCCTCTGAGAATAAATCTTATAAATCCCGAACATCAGACGATTACTCCAACACCAGAAGTGCCTGCTCTAAAAGTTCTTGCTCCTCCTCACCGACTCTTCCCACCGCATCTACAGGCTCAAAAACATTGGGTCTCTCGGCTTTCCTACACCACCAGGATTCTGACACTTACTATTGACGTACGGAAATGGACTCTGTAACTCGGAAGTTATAAACTAGGTATGTTTATTGCATGCAGATGCACGGGGGATCGCTCCACCACAAGCGTGCATGCCCGAGGTAGCAAACCATCCCATTTTTATACAATAAAACAATGAAGGACTCCCGAGAAGGACTTGGGAGTGGTGGTGGACGAGAAGCTCAACATGAGCTGGCAATGCACCCTTGCGGCCCAGAAGGCCAACCGCATCCTGGGCTGCATCAAGAGGAGCGTGGCCAGCAGGACGAGGGAGGTGATTCTCCCCCTCTACTCTGCCCTGGTGAGACCCCACCTGGAATACTGTGTCCAGTTCTGGAGCCCCCAACACAAGAAGGACATGGACCAGTTGGAGAAGGTCCAGAGGAGGGCCAGGAAGATGATAAAAGGGCTGGAGCACCTCTCGTATGAGGACAGGCTGAGAGAATTGGGGCTGTTCAGCCTGGAGAAGAGGAGGCTCTGGGGAGACCTGATAGCGGTCTTCCAGTACCTCAAGGGGGCCTACAAGAAAGTTGGGGAAAGGCTGTTTAGTAGGGCCTGTTGCAATAGGATGAGGGGTAATGGTTTTAAAATAGAGGGGGGTAGATTTAGATTGGAAATTAGGAAAAATTTTTTTACAATGCGAGTTATAGAACACTGGAACAGGTTGCCCAGAAAGGTGGTGGAGGCCCCATCCCTGGAGACGTTCAAGGCCGGGCTGGATGAGGCTCTGAGCAACCTGATCTAGTCAGGGATGTTCCTGCTCCTTGCAGGGGGGTTGGACTAGATGACCTTTGAAGGTCCCTTCCAAATCTAACCATTCTATGATTCTATGATTCTATGAATATTCAATTGACGCCTATACATATTCATTACCTAAACCCGCCTACTCTCGCTTCGTATGCTAATTAGCTTATCAGTCCTTCGCACTTGCGCAAATTCTGCCAATAACTGTGGGCAGGGGTCTTCGGTGGTCCTTGGGATGAAGGCCGTAGGTCTTCTTCATGGTGTACTTTTCACCTTTAGCCTAGAATGCAATGATCCTGCAAGCTTGCAGTGTTCTTATCAGCTTGAGCTGATTCATGTCCTTGTTAACCATCTGTTTTCCTTTAGCAAGGAGGTTTATAGACGTATTTGTGACACATGCCATCCTGGTTTTGAATTCTTGTTCTTTCTAATCACTCCCTTGAGATAATGCGAGACTGTTTCTCACTCCTTACAAATGAGTCCTTCGTCAGGAAAAGAAAAAAAAACAGACTTCATCCTCCATTAATTGTTTCTCTAAGCTCTATGGTTACGTGACTATGTTTTATAACTATATTCTTGTCCTGGTTCTGGCTAGGATAGAGTTAATATTCCCCTGAGCTGGGTGGAGAACTGAAGCTGGTAGCTCCTATGGCTGGGATAGTTAACTAATTAGCTAACAGCTGGGGTTAATTTACCCAAATGAGCCAAAGGGCTATTCCATCCCATCTGACATCATGCTCAGTATATAAGTGAGGAGGGTGCTGAAGGGAGCCTCCTGCTACTTGGAAGGAACTAAGTGTGGAGATTTGTTGTAAGCCATTATGCTGTATTTGTATTGCATCGCTGTTTTGTTTTCTTCTGTCATTACTGTTAAATTTACTTTTTGTTCAATCTCAACCCACGTGTTTGGTTTTTTTCCTGGTTTTCTTTTGTTTACCAAATCTCCCCCTGCTCTCTTGGAGGGGGGGGCGGGGAGTGAGAGAGAGACTGTGTAGTCTGGTCCCGATTGGGGCTGAACTACAGCAATTCATTAAGTGCATACATATATAGTTGTGATTAACTTATTGTCCCCATTTCTACGTGGTCCCCTATATCAATCCCCCCTTTTTATCAATCACACTAAGTAAATTCTTTTACTTAAACGGTTTCCCTGAATGCTATGAAGCATCATACACGGTTTTGTTTGGGGGCGGGGGGGAGCCTAATGTGGTAGCTTCTGTAGGAAACTGCTAGAAGTCGCTCCCCTTTGTTCAGTGGATTCGGCCAGGCCTAGGGCGGACCCGCTGCTGGCCAAAGCTGAGCCGATTGGTAGCAGAATGTTCTGTGATAACGCCTCTGCGATAACATATGTAAGAAGGGGAAAACAGAAGAAAAAAAAAAGAGAGAAGAGAAGATGTGAAGAAGCTGAGCGGGGGCAGAGGCACAGAGGGGGAGGCACAGGCCTCATGGGCCTTGCAGGCCTCACCCTCTGGCCTCTCGCCAGGCTGCTGACTGGGCCCGAATCGGCCCGTGGAGGGCCCGCTGGGACAGCCATTCTGGAGAGACTGCACTCCGTGGAAGAGACGACCCACGCCAGAGCAGTTTCACGAAGGACTGTGATGTATGGGAGGGACCCCACAACAGGGCAGGGGAGGAATGTGAGGAGTTCTTCCCCGACCATGAAGCAGCGGCGTAAAACAACGTGTGATGAACTGACCGCAATCCCCATTCCCTCTTCCCTTTCCTGTGCAACTCGGGGGGGGGGAAAGGTAGTAGAGATAATGTTAAGCTTGGGAAGAGGGAGGGGTGGAGGGAGGTTATCTTGTTCTCTGTCTCATTATCTTGCTGTTTGTAGTAATAAATGAATAGTTTTCCCCAAGAGGAGTCTGTTTTGCCCGTAACGGTAACTTTAAGGATTTCTCCCTGTCCTTATCTCAAACCTCGAGCCGTTTTTCTTTATATTATCTCCCCCTGTTCTCTCGGAGGGTGGGGGGAGTGAGAGAGAGAGACTGCGTAGTCTGGTCGTGATCGGGGCTGAACTACGACAGTGTTACTTTCTTAAACATTCTCCAAACCCATAGGTACAGCATAATAGTTAATATTAATAAAATTCCTAAGCTAATCAAGAAGATCACAACAGGGGGCACCGTAGTATTAAGGATCCCTGTTGCCTCTGTCCCAGCCCCACTCATGCCCTGAGTACATTTCCTTTTCATGCATAACCACAGTGGCCAAGTTTAAGCCCGACCATTTAAAAGGTGGTCCCATGCTTCCTGTAAACCCAAGGTAGGCGTGAGACCACGGCCATTTGGTGTCCTTTTGATTACAAGTTAGTGGTAAGATGCAGGAAAATATTGTGAGCCCAATCACAATTCCAGTTAAACAATTGGTCATTTTAGGATTTAGTTGTTCTAGTGGATTAGTACAGCTACTTCTGTAGATAATGTACTGCCTTCTGTGACCTACTAAAATGGATTTTATATTTCCTATAATAAAATGACAAATAAGATATAAACTGCACCGATGGCAGATTTGGGTGAGATTAGTTACTGGCCGGTCCTGGTTTCTTTGTCCGGTATCGTTTGCTGTGGTGTCCCACCGGTTCACTACTGCTTTTGGCTCACATACTTGTTACCCACAATTGTTCCTGCCCTTATCCGTTCAAACGAGTTTAAGTCTCAAGTCTTCGTTGTTGTCTGGAGTTACTTTCCACAAGGTTGCAGAGGCTCTCTTGATCCGAGTATGGTGTATGCAGGAGTTCTGTCCCTCTACCTTAATTGCCGTGTAGGTGGTGAGGAGGACTTGAAAAGGTCCGGTCCACTGTGGTTCCGGGGTTTTTTCTGTAAGAGACTGAACATATATATAGTCCCCTGGTTGTCTATCATGAACAGGCCCATCCAGACCCCTACTACGTGTTCCCATTACATGTTTTTCAATTCTTTTTAATTGTTTGTTTAGTGCCACCATGTAGGAGGTCATTATTTCTTCACCAATTTGTGAAGATGTTCCCTTTTGTACCCCATAGGGTCGTCCATATAGAATTTCGAGTGGACTAAGCCCTTCTCTTGCTCTTGGTCTGGTTCGTATTTGTATAAGAGCTAATGGTAAAGACTGAGGCCAAGTTAGATGAGTTTCCTGACCCAACTTGACAATCTGTTGTTTGATTAGGTGATTCATTTTCTCCACCTGGCCACTTGATTGTGGTCGGTAAGAGGTATGTAATTGCCAATCTATCCCTAGATGGTGGCTAATTTCTTGTACTATTCTGGACACAAAATGTGGTCCTCTATCCGAGGACATTACCGCTGGGACTCCAAACCTAGGTACTATTTCCTGGAGCAGTATTTTGGTTACTTCCCGGGCTTTAGCAGTTCTGCATGGGGAAGCTTCTGGCCAGCCTGAAAAGGTATCAGTAAGTACTACTAAGTATCGGTACCCCGCTTTTCTAGGGAGTTCTGAGAAATCAATCTGCCAATGTTGTCCCGGACCATTCCCCTTTCCGATTTTTTCAAGTTTCGGCCCTTTTACAACTTTAGGATTAGTCTGGAGACAAAGATCACATTGTTGACTTACTTGTCTAACGGTAGTGTATAAGTTTCACGCTATTATGTTCCTGATGAGATCTTTATATAGGGCTTCTGCCCCGCCCCCCCCCCCGGTGTCTTTTTCTATGTTCTTCTCGGACTACTGACCATATCATGTAGGAGGGAATTACTACCCTCCCGTGTGAGGGGTAGTAATTGGCCCACCCTTCCTCATTATATGATCCCTTTAGATCATTAATAAGTTTGCCGTCTTCCTTTGTGTTATTCTGGTTTACCTTCTAGAAATACCTGTCCATCAGGTATTAGCGCACCCTCTACCTTGATTGTTTCTCTAGCTGCTTGTTTTGCTTCCCTATCTGCCAGCTCATTTCCTCTTTCCAATTCTGTGCTCACTTTCTGGTGTGCTTTAATATGCATAATTGCCACCTTTTCGGGAAGTTGGACTGCATTCAGGATTTTCAAAATCTCTTCTGTGTGTTTGATGGTTTTTCCATGAGAATTTAACAGTCCTCTTTCCTTCCATATTGCTCCACGGGCATGTACCACCCCAAAGGCATAATTAGAGTCAGTCCAAATGTTTACAGTCCTTCCCTGGGCTCTCTCCAGGGCTCGGGTTAAGGGCTATGATCTCGGCCTTTTGGGCCGAGACGTCGGCTGATAGTGGCCTGGACTCTATCACCTTTTCGAAAGTGGTAGCAGCATATCCGGAATGCCACCTTCCATTTAACATATAGCTGCTTCCATCGGTGAACCAATGTTCGGCTCCATCAATAGGGACATCTTTAAGATCCGTTCGACTAGAATACGTGGTTTCAATTGTTTCCAAACAGTCATGACTCACTGACTCCCCGATGTTCCCATCAAGGAATGAGGCCAGATTGATGATGTTTGTGGTCACGATTTCAACATCATCCTGTTCAACCATTGTAGCTTGATATTTCAGGAACCTTTGTGGGGAAAGCCAACGCCCTCCTTTTGCTTCAAGGACCGCAGATACAGTATGGGAAACTAGGACAGTCATTTTCTGGCCTAGAGTGAACTTTTGGGCTTCTTGAATGTTTAGAATGACAGCTGCTACTGCTCTCAGACAGCTGGGCCACCCTTTCGCAGCGGCATCCAGCTGTTTGGAGAAGTATGCTACCGCCCATCTGTATGGTCCCAAATCTTGTGCCAATATTCCTAGTGCCATTCCTTGTTTTTCGTGGGAAAAATAGAAAAAATGGCTTACTCACATCAGGAAGTCCCAATGCTGGTGCCGACATCAGGGCTTTCTTCAGCTGATGGAAGGCTCGATCTGACTCAGCACCCCACTGGAGATCCTTTTGGTTAGCTGCTATCAGGGAATATAGGGGCTTAACAAGCAGACCATAATCACATATCCAAAGTCGGCACCACCCCGTCATTCCTAAGAATGTCCGTAGTTCCTTTATAGTTCGTGGTCGGGGGGGTTTGGCATATGGCCTCTTTCCGGGCTTGTCCTAGGATCTGTTGTCCGACACTGATCTTGTACCCCAGGTATGTGACCTGGGGTTGTAACAACACCTGCGCCTTTTTCTTAGAAACCCGATATCCCTGTAGTCTTAGGAAATTTAACAGACTCACGGTCCAAATGACACAGGATTGTCCTGGTTGCAATACGAAGGTCGTCTACATATTGTAACACCTTCCCTTCTTCTGATGGTGGTTCCCATGATTCCAAGTCTAGCTGATTCCCAAAAAACCGTGGGGCTATTTTTAAACCCCTGCAGCAACACCGTCCATGTGAGCTGGGTCTTTCGACCACTTTTGGGATTTTCCCATTCGAAAGCAAAACTTTTCTGGCTGGCTTCATGGAGAGGGAGGCAAAAGAAAGCATCTTTTAAATCTAGGACCGTAAACCAAGCTAAATCAGGTTTTAGCGTGGTTAATAGGGAATAGGTGTTAGCTACGACAGGGTATAGGTCCGCTGTTATTTTGTTGATGGCTCTTAAGTCTTGAACTATCCTATAGGACCCGTCAGGTTTCTTAACTAGAACGATAGGTGTATTGAATTCTGACTCACATTCTTTTAGTAGTCTTAGTTCTATGAACCACTCTATGATTGGACAAATTCCTTCCCTATCTTCCCTTTTCGGTGGGTATTGTTTGATCCTTATGGCACTCTGTCCCTCCTTTAGTTTTACTATTATTGGTGGTGCGTTCTTTGCTCGTCCCGGTATATCGGTTGCCCAGACTCCGGGATATACTTGGTCAACAATTCTTGCACCAATTTCTCCTGTTGCAGGGGTACTGACCAAGGATAGACTCATAATTTGAACATATTGGTGATCATTTACCTCCAGAGTAACTTCCCCTTGCTTAAATTTGATTGTTGCTTCTAGTTGTTCTAATAAATCCCTAGCAAGAAGGGCCTTTGGCGAATTTGGCATATTCAGAAATTTATGGATCCCCACTTGCTTCCCCAATTTGTATTTTAAGGATCTGCAAAAGTAAGCCTCTTCAGTCTGGCTTGTCGCACCTTTCACTGTAATATAATAATTTTCCAGAGGCATCAAAGCTTGATTCAGAACAGAATAAGTCTCTCCCGTGTCTACTAAAAATTTGATTTCTTTTTGTTCTTCCCTAACTTTATTTTTACTACGAGGTCGGCTAGACAGTTTTCTTCAGCCACGTGAGCTACCGTTTTCCCTTGATTGTTGCGCCATCTAGCGTTCCTTTGGCGCTCAGGGCACTCGTTCTTCCAGTGTCCGGTCTTTTTATACAGCGCACATTGATTCCTACCCAGAGGCGTCAGCCCACGCATTGGTTTAACTTTACATTCCCGATTTTCATTTTTCTCTTACCACTGCTAGTATTTTCTTCTCGTCTTGCCTGTAACTTTCCTCTCGATTCCTAAATATTCTCCATGCTTCTTCTAATAACCTTTCTAAGGCTCTGTTTTCAGGAGGTCTTAGTTTTTGCAATTTGCGCCTAATATCCCCTTGTGATTGTCCCAAAAAGAGGGATATTAGTTGCTGTGCGCCTGCCTCTGAATTCGGATCTAGAGACGTGTGCCGGCGCATCGCATCTCTTAGTCGGTCTAGGAACTCGACCGGGGTTTCAGAAGGACCCTGTCTGACCGCATATAACATTGCCCAATTTATTGTTCTGGGAATTGCTTTTTCCATCCCTCTGAATAGCCATTCCTGGTATGCCTGTAACCTTTCCATATCAGCAGAGCGGTTTGGATCCCATGTCGGGTCTAACAAGGGAAACCATTCTCTAGAATTACCTCCCTTTATATCATAGTGTTCCTTTGCAAGCTCTCCTGCTGTTTTTATAATTAGTTGTTTCTCAGTTTCAGTCAGGCAATCCAATAACAAATGTATGTCACGCCAGTCGGGATTGTGTTGTTTCACTATAAATTTAAAATGTTGTGCCGTATTTATCTGATCATTTCGGTATTCTCGGGCAACCTCTTTCCATTCTTTCAGATCGGCGCCCGTGAATGGAATTTTTATCTTCATGGTTCCTCCGTCCGGATTTACAGCTTCTCGGAGCGGTGCCTTTGTAAGACAGTCTTCCGTCCAATGCGTGAAGACACTGGGCTACTTGGAGCCGTAGGGGGGGCTCATGTGTTTCCTTGTGTGGAGGCCGGCATTTGACCTTCTTTAGAAATAGTTTGTGGGATGTCCCGTTCGTCCGGGGGTGGATTGGGAGCCCCGGCAGAGCCCTGTCTCCCTATCCCATAAGATGGGTTGAATAAATCACCTAACACGGGCTCTTGTTCCTCGTTTAGTTTAGAACATCTTTGTCCAATACTACATGCTGAACAACACCTTCTCAACTTTCCTTTACGCTCTCTCCTATCTTCTCTTTCGAGGGCTTGTACCATAGGATCCCGAGGGGGTACTAATCCGCAGTCTCTCTGCCATTCAGGTTTCTCCTGAAGGACCAAAAAAAAACCGTGTCTACACATGATACTTCATCCCATTTTCCTCCCCTTCTTAGGAAAAACAATAGTTGCAGGAGAGTGTCCGTCCTAAGGACATTTCACTTCATTCTCCAGTTTATATAGAGGCCACCACTGATTACAATACCTAACCAATTTCTTTTTTAACTTCGGTACCTCCTTGTCTTTGAGAAGAGCAGCAGGAGCGTTCCGTGCTGACCCTTTTCAAGTGAGAGATTGGCCAGACATTTGCTGGTTTAGTGCTTTGCTTCTTCTGCGCAGCTTGGACAAAGAGCATTGCGGGTTTCGCGGTTCAAGTTGTGCAGCGAAGGCAGAGAGCCTCCTCGTCCGGATCCCCGGAGCTCTGCGGGAAAGAGCGAGACGAGAGCCGCGAGAGCTCCGGGTGCGGCCAGCTCGCGTGTGGCGGCGAGCATCCGCTGTTCGTCGGTTGGAGGACGACTTCCTTCTGCGCGGCTGGTTCCAAGTTGACGGTAACTGCCAGTGTGCTAGCTGTGTAGGATAGTGAAGGGCTCAACGTTTGTGTGTCCGTAGATCTGCTAGAAAGCGCACGTGAAGAGCAGGAAGGGCTTTCAGAGCAGCCGGTTCTCGTGCTGGAGTGTCGCCAGACATCCGCACGTTTAGTGCCTCACTTCCCCGGACAGCTTGGAAAACACGATTGTACCTGTCCCAGCGCAAGCTGTTCAGGAAAGCAGCACGGCGCTACAATGTTCGTGTGCCTTTCGGGCTGCTAGCAAGAAGCCTCCGGAGCAGACACTTCTCGTGCGGCATCACTCGTGCCTTCTACGATCTTTCATGGCTGTTTTTCCTCCGGGCAGCCGGCTTTAGCTGATGAGAAGTGTTGGTGAGCAAATCATCCATGGAAGCGAAGAGTCGCAATGCTTCTGCGCCGGCAGGGCCGTTTCCAAGAGCGAGTGAAGAGCAGCAAGAGCTTTCCGTGCTGACCCTTTTCAAGTGAGAGATTGGCCAGACATTTGCTGGTTTAGTGCTTTGCTTCTTCTGCGCAGCTTGGACAAAGAGCATTGCGGGTTTCGCGGTTCAAGTTGTGCAGCGAAGGCAGAGAGCCTCCTCGTCCGGATCCCCGGAGCTCTGCGGGAAAGAGCGAGACGAGAGCCGCGAGAGCTCCGGGTGCGGCCAGCTCGCGTGTGGCGGCGAGCATCCGCTGTTCGTCGGTTGGAGGACGACTTCCTTCTGCGCGGCTGGTTCCAAGTTGACGGTAACTGCCAGTGTGCTAGCTGTGTAGGATAGTGAAGGGGCTCAACGTTTGTGTGTCCGTAGATCTGCTAGAAAGCGCACGTGAAGAGCAGGAAGGGCTTTCAGAGCAGCCGGTTCTCGTGCTGGAGTGTCGCCAGACATCCGCACGTTTAGTGCCTCACTTCCCGGACAGCTTGGAAAACACGATTGTACCTGTCCCAGCGCAAGCTGTTCAGGAAAGCAGCACGGCGCTACAATGTTCGTGTGCCTTTCGGGCTGCTAGCAAGAAGCCTCCGGAGCAGACACTTCTCGTGCGGCATCACTCGTGCCTTCTACGATCTTTCATGGCTGTTTTTCCTCCGGGCAGCCGGCTTTAGCTGATGAGAAGTGTTGGTGAGCAAATCATCCATGGAAGCGAAGAGTCGCAATGCTTCTGCGCCGGCAGGGCCGTTTCCAAGAGCGAGTGAAGAGCAGCAAGAGCTTTCCGTGCTGACCCTTTTCAAGTGAGAGATTGGCCAGACATTTGCTGGTTTAGTGCTTTGCTTCTTCTGCGCAGCTTGGACAAAGAGCATTGCGGGTTTCGCGGTTCAAGTTGTGCAGCGAAGGCAGAGAGCCTCCTCGTCCGGATCCCCGGAGCTCTGCGGGAAAGAGCGAGACGAGAGCCGCGAGAGCTCCGGGTGCGGCCAGCTCGCGTGTGGCGGCGAGCATCCGCTGTTCGTCGGTTGGAGGACGACTTCCTTCTGCGCGGCTGGTTCCAAGTTGACGGTAACTGCCAGTCTGCTAGCTGTGTAGGATAGTGAAGGGGCTCAACGTTTGTGTGTCCGTAGATCTGCTAGAAAGCGCACGTGAAGAGCAGGAAGGGCTTTCAGAGCAGCCGGTTCTCGTGCTGGAGTGTCGCCAGACATCCGCACGTTTAGTGCCTCACTTCCCCGGACAGCTTGGAAAACACGATTGTACCTGTCCCAGCGCAAGCTGTTCAGGAAAGCAGCACGGCGCTACAATGTTCGTGTGCCTTTCGGGCTGCTAGCAAGAAGCCTCCGGAGCAGACACTTCTCGTGCGGCATCACTCGTGCCTTCTACGATCTTTCATGGCTGTTTTTCCTCCGGGCAGCCGGCTTTAGCTGATGAGAAGTGTTGGTGAGCAAATCATCCATGGAAGCGAAGAGTCGCAATGCTTCTGCACCGGCAGGGCCGTTTCCAAGAGCGAGTGAAGAGCAGCAAGAGCTTTCCGTGCTGACCCTTTTCAAGTGAGAGATTGGCCAGACATTTGCTGGTTTAGTGCTTTGCTTCTTCTGCGCAGCTTGGACAAAGAGCATTGCGGGTTTCGCGGTTCAAGTTGTGCAGCGAAGGCAGAGAGCCTCCTCGTCCGGATCCCCGGAGCTCTGCGGGAAAGAGCGAGACGAGAGCCGCGAGAGCTCCGGGTGCGGCCAGCTCGCGTGTGGCGGCGAGCATCCGCTGTTCGTCGGTTGGAGGACGACTTCCTTCTGCGCGGCTGGTTCCAAGTTGACGGTAACTGCCAGTCTGCTAGCTGTGTAGGATAGTGAAGGGGCTCAACGTTTGTGTGTCCGTAGATCTGCTAGAAAGCGCACGTGAAGAGCAGGAAGGGCTTTCAGAGCAGCCGGTTCTCGTGCTGGAGTGTCGCCAGACATCCGCACGTTTAGTGCCTCACTTCCCCGGACAGCTTGGAAAACACGATTGTACCTGTCCCAGCGCAAGCTGTTCAGGAAAGCAGCACGGCGCTACAATGTTCGTGTGCCTTTCGGGCTGCTAGCAAGAAGCCTCCGGAGCAGACACTTCTCGTGCGGCATCACTCGTGCCTTCTACGATCTTTCATGGCTGTTTTTCCTCCGGGCAGCCGGCTTTAGCTGATGAGAAGTGTTGGTGAGCAAATCATCCATGGAAGCGAAGAGTCGCAATGCTTCTGCGCCGGCAGGGCCGTTACCAAGAGCGAGTGAAGAGCAGCAAGAGCTTTCCGTGCTGACCCTTTTCAAGTGAGAGATTGGCCAGACATTTGCTGGTTTAGTGCTTTGCTTCTTCTGCGCAGCTTGGACAAAGAGCATTGCGGGTTTCGCGGTTCAAGTTGTGCAGCGAAGGCGCAGAGAGCCTCCTCGTCCGGATCCCCGGAGCTCTGCGGGAAAGAGCGAGACGAGAGCCGCGAGAGCTCCGGGTGCGGCCAGCTCGCGTGTGGCGGCGAGCATCCGCTGTTCGTCGGTTGGAGGACGACTTCCTTCTGCGCGGCTGGTTCCAAGTTGACGGTAACTGCCAGTGTGCTAGCTGTGTAGGATAGTGAAGGGGCTCAACGTTTGTGTGTCCGTAGATCTGCTAGAAAGCGCACGTGAAGAGCAGGAAGGGCTTTCAGAGCAGCCGGTTCTCGTGCTGGAGTGTCGCCAGACATCCGCACGTTTAGTGCCTCACTTCCCCGGACAGCTTGGAAAACACGATTGTACCTGTCCCAGCGCAAGCTGTTCAGGAAAGCAGCACGGCGCTACAATGTTCGTGTGCCTTTCGGGCTGCTAGCAAGAAGCCTCCGGAGCAGACACTTCTCGTGCGGCATCACTCGTGCCTTCTACGATCTTTCATGGCTGTTTTTCCTCCGGGCAGCCGGCTTTAGCTGATGAGAAGTGTTGGTGAGCAAATCATCCATGGAAGCGAAGAGTCGCAATGCTTCTGCGCCGGCAGGGCCGTTTCCAAGAGCGAGTGAAGAGCAGCAAGAGCTTTCCGTGCTGACCCTTTTCAAGTGAGAGATTGGCCAGACATTTGCTGGTTTAGTGCTTTGCTTCTTCTGCGCAGCTTGGACAAACATCCTTGCGGCTTTCGCCGTTCAAGTTGTGCAGCGAAGGCAGAGAGCCTCCTCGTCCGGATCCCCGGAGCTCTGCGGGAAAGAGCGAGACGAGAGCCGCGAGAGCTTCGTGTGCGGCCATCTGGCGTGTGGCGGGCGATCATCTGCTGTTCGTCGGTTTTGTGCCTCACTTTGTGCGCAGAAGAAGCAAAGCACTAAAACAGCAAATGTCTGGCCAATCTCTCACTTGAAAAGGGTCAGCACGGAAAGCTCTTGCCGCTCCGCTCAAAGACAAGGAGGTACCGAAGTTAAAAAAGAAATTGGTTAGGTATTGTAATCAGTGGTGGCCTCCTGCAACTATTGTTTTTCCTAAGAAGGGGAGGAAAATTGGATGAAGTATCATATGTAGACATGTTTTTTTTTGTCCTTCGGGAGAAACCTGAATGGCAGAGAGACTGCGGATTAGTACCCCCTCGGGATCCTATGGTACAAGCCCTCGAAAGAGAAGATAGGAGAGAGCGTAAAGGAAAGTTGAGAAGGTGTTGTTCAGCATGTAGTATTGGACAAAGATGTTCTAAACTAAACGAGGAACAAGAGCCCGTGTTAGGTGATTTATTCAACCCATCTTATGGGATAGGGAGACAGGGCTCTGCCGGGGCTCCCAATCCACCCCCGGACGAACGGGACATCCCACAAACTATTTCTAAAGAAGGTCAAATGCCGGCCTCCACACAAGGAAACACATGAGCCCCCCCTACGGCTCCAAGTAGCCCAGTGTCTTCACGCATTGGACGGAAGACTGTCTTACAAAGGCACCGCTCCGAGAAGCTGTAAATCCGGACGGAGGAACCATGAAGATAAAAATTCCATTCACGGGCGCCGATCTGAAAGAATGGAAAGAGGTTGCCCGAGAATACCAAAATGATCCGATAAATACGGTACAACATTTTAAATTTATAGTGAAACAACACAATCCCGACTGGCGTGACATACATTTGTTATTGGATTGCCTGACTGAAACTGAGAAACAACTAATTATAAAAACAGCAGGAGAGCTTGCAAAGGAACACTATGATATAAAGGGAGGTAATTCTAGAGAATGGTTTCCCTTGTTAGACCCGACATGGGATCCAAACCGCTCTGCTGATATGGAAAGGTTACAGGCATACCAGGAATGGCTATTCAGAGGGATGGAAAAAGCAATTCCCAGAACAATAAATTGGGCAATGTTATATGCGGTCAGACAGGGTCCTTCTGAAACCCCGGTCGAGTTCCTAGACCGACTAAGAGATGCGATGCGCCGGCACACGTCTCTAGATCCGAATTCAGAGGCAGGCGCACAGCAACTAATATCCCTCTTTTTGGGACAATCACAAGGGGATATTAGGCGCAAATTGCAAAAACTAAGACCTCCTGAAAACAGAACCTTAGAAAGGTTATTAGAAGAAGCATGGAGAATATTTAGGAATCGAGAGGAAAGTTACAGGCAAGACGAGAAGAAAATACTAGCAGTGGTAAGAGAAAAATGAAAATCGGGAATGTAAAGTTAAACCAATGCGTGGGCTGACGCCTCTGGGTAGGAATCAATGTGCGCTGTATAAAAAGACCGGACACTGGAAGAACGAGTGCCCTGAGCGCCAAAGGAACGCTAGATGGCGCAACAATCAAGGGAAAACGGTAGCTCACGTGGCTGAAGAAAATTGTCTAGCCGACCTCGTAGTAAAAATAAAGTTAGGGGAAGAACAAAAAGAAATCAAATTTTTAGTAGACACGGGAGCGACTTATTCTGTTCTGAATCAAGCTTTGATGCCTCTGGAAAATGATTAGATTACAGTGAAAGGTGCGACAGGCCAGACTGAAGAGGCTTACTTTTGCAGATCCTTAAAATACAAATTGGGGAAGCAAGTGGGGATCCATAAATTTCTGTATATGCCAAATTCTCCAAAGGCCCTTCTTGCTAGGGATTTATTAGAACAACTAGAAGCAACAATCAAATTTAAGCAAGGGGAAGTTACTCTGGAGGTAAATGATCACCAATACGTTCAAATTATGAGTCTATCCTTGGTCAGTACCCCTGCAACAGGAGAAATTGGTGCAAGAATTGTTGACCAAGTATATCCCGGAGTCTGGGCAACCGATATACTGGGACGAGCAAAGAACGCACCACCAATAATAGTAAAACTAAAGGAGGGACAGAGTGCCATAAGGATCAAACAATACCCACTGAAAATGGAAGATAGGGAAGGAATTTGTCCAATCATAGAGCGGTTCATAGAACTAAGACTACTAAAAGAATGTGAGTCAGAATTCAATACACCTATCGTTCTAGTTAAGAAACCTGATGGGTCCTATAGGATAGTTCAAGACTTAAGAGCCATCAACAAAATAACAGCGGACCTACACCCTGTGGTAGCTAACACCTATTCCCTATTAACCACGCTAAAACCTGATTTAGCTTGGTTTACGGTCCTAGATTTAAAAGATGCTTTCTTTTGCCTCCCTCTCCATGAAGCCAGCCAGAAAAGTTTTGCTTTCGCATGGGAAAATCCCAAAAGTGGTCGAAAGACCCAGCTCACATGGACGGTGTTGCCGCAGGGGTTTAAAAATAGCCCCACGGTTTTTTGGGAATCAGCTAGCAAAGGACTTGGAATCATGGGCACCACCATCAGAAGAAGGGAAGGTGTTACAATATGTAGACGACCTTCTTATTGCAACCAGGACAATCCTGTGTCATTTGGACCGGGAGTCTGTTAAATTTCCTAAGACTACAGGGATATCGGGTTTCTAAGAAAAAGGCACAGGTGTTGTTACAACCCCAGGTCACGTACCTGGGGTACAAGATCAGTGTCGGACAACAGATCCTAGGACAAGCCCGGAAAGAGGCCATATGCCAAACCCCCCCGACCACAAACTATAAAGGAACTACGGACATTCTTAGGAATGACGGGGTGGTGCCGACTCTGGATATGTGATTATGGTCTGCTTGTTAAGCCCCTATATTCCCTGATAGCAGCTAACCAAAAGGATCTCCAGTGGGGTGCTGAGTCAGATCGAGCCTTCCATCAGCTGAAGAAAGTCCTGATGTCGGCACCAGCATTGGGACTTCCTGATGTGAGTAAGCCATTTTTTCTATTTTCCCACGAAAAACGAGGAATGGCACTAGGAATATTGGCACAAGATTTGGGACCATACAGATGGGCGGTAGCATACTTCTCCAAACAGCTGGATGCTGCTGTGAAAGGGTGGCCCAGCTGTCTGAGAGCAGTAGCAGCTGTCATTCTAAACATTCAAGAAGCCCAAAAGTTCACTCTAGGCCAGAAAATGACTGTCCTAGTTTCCCATACTGTATCTGCGGTCCTTGAAGCAAAAGGAGGGCATTGGCTTTCCCCACAAAGGTTCCTGAAATATCAAGCTATAATGGTTGAACAGGATGATGTTGAAATCGTGACCACAAACATCATCAATCCGGCCTCATTCCTTGATGGGAACATCGGGGAGTCAGTGAGTCATGACTGTTTGGAAACAATTGAAACCACGTATTCTAGTCGAACGGATCTTAAAGTACATTATCTACAGAAGTAGCTGTACTAATCCACTAGAACAACTAAATCCTAAAATGACCAATTGTTTAACTGGAATTGTGATTGGGCTCACAATATTTTCCTGCATCTTACCACTAACTTGTAATCAAAAGGACACCAAATGGCCGTCGTCTCACGCCTACCTTGGGTTTACAGGAAGCATGGGACCACCTTTTAAATGGTGGGGCTTAAACTTGGCCGCTGTGGTTATGCATGAAGTGGAAATGTACTCAGGGCATGAGTGGGGCTGGGACAGAGGCAACAGGGATCCTTAATACTATGGTGCCCCCTGTTGTGATCTTCTTGATTAGCTTAGGAATTTTATTAATATTAACTATTATGCTGTACCTATGGGTTTGGAGAATGTTTAAGAAAGTAACACTGTCGTAGTTCAGCCCCGATCACGACCAGACTACGCAGTCTCTCTCTCTCACTCCCCCCACCCTCCGAGAGAACAGGGGGAGATAATATAAAGAAAAACGGCTCGAGGTTTGACATAAGGACAGGGAGAAATCCTTAAAGTTACCATTACGGGCAAAACAGACTCCTCTTGGGGAAAACTATTCATTTATTACTACAAACAGCAAGATAATGAGACAGAGAACAAGATAACCTCCCTCCACCCCTCCCTCTTCCCAAGCTTAACATTATCTCTACTACCTTCCCCCCACCCCGAGTTGCACAGGAAAGGGAAGAGGGAACGGGGATTGCGGTCAGTTCATCACACGTTGTTTTACGCCGCTGCTTCATGGTCAGGGGAAGAACTCCTCACATTCCTCCCCTGCCCTGTTGTGGGGTCCCTCCCATACATCACAGTCCTTCGTGAAACTGCTCTGGCGTGGGTCATCTCTTCCACGGAGTGCAGTCTCTCCAGAATGGCTGTCCCAGCGGGCCCTCCACAGGCCGATTCGGGCCCAGTCAGCAGCCTGGCAAGAGGCCAGAGGGTGAGGCCTGCAAGGCCCATGAGGCCTGTGCCTCCCCCTCTGTGCCTCTGCCCCCGCTCAGCTTCTTCACATCTTCTCTTCTCTCTTTTTTTTTTTTTCCTTCTGTTTTCCCCTTCTTACATATGTTATCGCAGAGGCGTTATCACAGAACATTCTGCTACCAATCGGCTCAGCTTTGGCCAGCAGCGGGTCCGCCCTAGGCCTGGCCGAATCCACTGAACAAAGGGGAGTGACTTCTAGCAGTTTCCGACAGAAGCTACCACATTAGGCTCCCCCCCGCCCCCAAACAAAACCGTGTATGATGCTTCATAGCATTCAGGGAAACTGTTTAAGTAAAAGAATTTACTTAGTGTGATTGATAAAAAGGGGGGATTGATATAGGGGACCACGTAGAAATGGGGACAATAAGTTAATCACAACTATATAAGTATGCACTTAAAGAATTGCTGTAGTTCAGCCCCAATCGGGACCAGACTACACAGTCTCTCTCTCACTCCCTGCCCCCCCCTCCAAGAGAACAGGGGGAGATTTGGTAAACAAAAGAAAACCAGGAAAAAAACCAAACACGTGGGTTGAGATTGAACAAAAAGTAAATTTAACAGTAATGACAGAAGAAAACAAAACAGTGATGCAATACAAATACAGTATAACGGCTTACAACAAATCTCCACACTTAGTTCCTTCCAAGTAGCAGGAGGCTCCCTTCAGCACCCTCCTCACTTATATACTGAGCATGATGTCAGATGGGATGGAATAGCCCTTTGGCTCATTTGGGTAAATTAACCCCAGCTGTTAGCTAATTAGTTAACTATCCCAGCCATAGGAGCTACCAGCTTCAGTTCTCCACCCAGCTCAGGGGAATATTAACTCTATCCTAGCCAGAACCAGGACAAGAATATAGTTATAAAACATAGTCACGTAACCATAGAGCTTAGAGAAACAATTAATGGAGGATGAAGTCTGTTTTTTTTTCTTTTCCTGACGAAGGACTCATTTGTAAGGAGTGAGAAACAGTCTCGCATTATCTCAAGGGAGTGATTAGAAAGAACAAGAATTCAAAACCAGGATGGCATGTGTCACAAATACGTCTATAAACCTCCTTGCTAAAGGAAAACAGATGGTTAACAAGGACATGAATCAGCTCAAGCTGATAAGAACACTGCAAGCTTGCAGGATCATTGCATTCTAGGCTAAAGGTGAAAAGTACACCATGAAGAAGACCTACGGCCTTCATCGCAAGGACCACCAAAGACCCCGGCCCACAATTATTGGGAGAATTTGCGCAAGTGCGAAGGACTGATAAGCTAATTAGCATACGAAGCGAGAGTAGGCGGGTTTAGGTAATGAATATGTATAGGCGTCAATTGAATATTCATAGAATCATAGAATCATAGAATGGTTAGAGTTGGAAGGGACCTTCAAAGGTCATCTAGTCCAACCCCCCTGCAAGGAGCAGGGACATCCCTGACTAGATCAGGTTGCTCAGAGCCTCATCCAGCCTGGCCTTGAACGTCTCCAGGGATGGGGCCTCCACCACCTTTCTGGGCAACCTGTTCCAGTGGTCTATAACTCACATTGTAAAAAAATTTTTCCTAATTTCCAATCTAAATCTACCCCCCTCTATCTTAAAACCATTACCCCTCGTCCTATTGCAACAGGCCCTACTAAACAGCCTTTCCCCATCTTTCTTGTAGACCCCCTTGAGGTACTGGAAGACCGCTATCAGGTCTCCCCGGAGCCTCCTCTTCTCCAGGCTGAACAGCCCCAGTTCTCTCAGCCTGTCCTCATACGAGAGGTGCTCCAGCCCTTTTATCATCTTCCTGGCCCTCCTCTGGACCTTCTCCAACTGGTCCATGTCCTTCTTGTGTTGGGGGCTCCAGAACTGGACGCAGTACTCCAGGTGGGGTCTCACCAGGGCAGAGTAGAGGGGGAGAATCACCTCCCTCGACCTGCTGGCCACGCTCCTCTTGATGCAGCCCAGGATGCGGTTGGCCTTCTGGGCCACAAGGGTGCATTGCCAGCTCACGTTGAGCTTCTCGTCCACCACCACTCCCAAGTCCTTCTCGGGAGTCCTTCATTGTTTTATTGTATAAAAATGGGATGGTTTGCTACCTCGGGCATGCACGCTTGTGGTGGAGCGATCCCCCGTGCATCTGCACGCAATAAACATACCTAGTTTATAACTTCCGAGTTACAGAGTCCATTTCCGTACGTCAATAGTAAGTGTCAGAATCCAGGTGTCAGGAAAGCTGAGAGACCCAATGTTTTTGAGCCTGTAGATGCGGTGGGAAGAGTCGGTGAGGAGCAGCAAGAACTTTTAGAGCAGGCACTTCTGGTGTTGGAGTAATCGTCTGATGTTCGGGATTTATAAGATTTATTCTCAGAGGGCTGCCAGGTGGCAAATGTCAGAGTCCTGTTGGCCTAGGGAAGCCCAGAGCAATCGTCTGACGTTGGGAATTGTCCTGGTCAGTCCTAGACCACCAGGACTCCGACATTTTCCACCATTTCAACCCGGCAGCCCTGTGAGCAGCTCTTGCTGCTCCTCACCGGCAGTTGACGCCGCATTTACAGCATCACAGACACTGGGGCTCCGGGCTTTCCCTGACGAACAGCGCTTCGACGTTTACCATCAACTGCACAAGGCCGCCCACTGGAGAAATACCCTAAAAATCACGAGCGTCGGACGATTGATCCCATACCAAAAGGGCCAGCAACTAAAGCTCTTCCTGCTCCTCACCCGCCCTTCACACCACATCTGCAGTACCACAGACACTGGGGCTCCGGGCTTTCCCTGACGAACAGCGCTTCGACGTTTACCATCAACTGCACGGAAGAGCCCGCTGAAAAAATACCCTAAAAATCACGAATGTCAGACGATTGCTCCCACACGAAAAGTGCCAGCAACTAAAGCTGTTGCTGCTGCTCATCCACCATTGACGCCGCATCTACAGCACCACAGACACTGGCTCTCCGGGATTTCACAGAGCAACAGCGCTTCGACATTTACCATCAGCGGCAATGGAGCACCCACTAAAAAATACCACAAAAGGTACGAATGTTGGACGATTGCGGCCACACCAAAAGTGCCAGCAACTAAAGCATTTGCTGCTCCTCACCGGCCGTTGACGCCCCATCTACAGCACCACAGACACTGGGGCTCCGGGCTTTCCCTGACAAACAGCGCTTTGACGTTTACCATCTCCTGCACAGGGCCGCCCACAGAAAATATACCCTAAAAATCACGAACCTCAGATGATTGCTCCAACACCAAAAGTGCCAGCAACTAAACCTCTTTCTGCGCCTCACCGGCTGTTCACGCCGCAATTACAGCACCACAGACATTGGGGCTCCATGCTTTCCCTGACTTACAGCGCTTCGACGTTTACTATCAACTGCTTGGAAGCGCCCACTGAAAAAGTACATTAAAAATCACGAATGTAGGACGATTGCTCCCACACCAAAAGTGCCAGCCACGCAAGCTCTTGCTGCTTCTCGCCGGCTGTTGATGCTGCATCTACAGCACCACAGACACTGGGGCTCCGGGCTTTCCCTGACGAACAGTGCTTCGACGTTTACTATTAACTGCATAGGAGCACCCACTATAAAAAATACAATAGACGGTACGAACGTCGGACGGTTGCTCCCACACCAAAAGTGCTAGCAACTAAAGCTCTTGCTGCTCCTAACCGGCCGTTGACGCCGCATGTACAGCACCACAGATATTAGGGCTGCGGGCTTTCCCTGACGAACAGCGCATCGACGTGTACATCAATCGCACGGAAGAACCTACTTAAAAAATACCCTAAAAATCACGAATGTCAGACGATTGCCGCCATACCAAAAGTGCCAACAACTCAAGCTCTTGTTGCTCCGCACTGGCAGTTGAAGCTGCATCTACAGGACCACAGACACTGGGCTCCGGGCTTTCTCTGATGAGCAGTGCTTCGACGTTTACTGTCAACTGCACAGGAGCACCCACTAAGAACAATAACCTAAAAAGTACGAACGTCGGACGATTGCTCCCACACCAAAAGTGCCAGCAACTCAAGCTCTTGCTGCTTCTCCCCGGCTGTTGACGCCACATCTACAGCACCACCGACACTGGGGCTCCCGGCTTTCCCTGAGGAGCAGGGCTTCGACGTTTACCATCAACTGCATAGGACGACCTAGTGAAAAATACCCTGAAAATCACGAACGTTGGACGATTGCTCCCACACCAAAAGTGCCAGCAACTAACGCTCTTGCTGCTCCTCACCAGCCGTTGACGCCGCATCTACAGCACCACAGATATTTGGACTGTGGTCTTTCCCTGACGAACAGCTCTTCGACGTTTACTTCAATCGCACGGAAGTGCTCCTGAAAAAATACCCTAAAAATCATGAACGTCGGACGATTGGTCCCACACCAAAAGTGCCAGCAACTAAATCTCTTGCTGCTACTCACCGGCCGTTGCCGCCGCACCTACAACACCGCAGACACTGGGGCACCAGGCTTTCCCTGACGAACAGCGCTTCGACGCTTAACATCAACTGCACAGTGCCACACAGTTAAAATATACCCTAAAAATCATGAACGTCAGACAATTGCTCCCACAGCAAAAGTGCCAGCAACTCAAGCTCTTGCTGCTCCTCACCGGCCGTTGATGCCACATCTACAGCACCACAGACATTTGGATTCCGGGCTTTCCCTGACCAAGAGCGCTTCAATATCTACCATCAACTGCACGGAAGTGCCGACTGAAAAAATACCCCTTTAGATGGTGGTACTTTTGGTGTGGGAGCAATCGTCCGACGTTCTGATTTTTAGTGTATTTTTTCAGAGGGCACTTCCGTGCAGTTGATGGTAAACGTCGAAGAGCTGTTCGTCAGGGAAAGCCCGGAGCCGCTCTGTCTGTGGTGCTGTAGATGCGGTGGGAAGGGCGGGTGAGGAGCAGCAAGAGCTTGAGTGGCTGGCACTTTTGGTGTGGGAGCAATCGTCTGACGTTCGTGATTGACCAACTGAAAGTAAAGAAGGAAGCCTATAGAGGGTGGAAGCGGCGACAGGTAGCCTGGGAGGGCTACCGAGTGGCTGTGTGAGCGGCCAGGGATAGTGTGAGGAAATCTAAAGCCCTGACGGAATCGAATCTGACCAGGGATATAAAAAGTAACAAGAAAAGCTTTTACAGGTATGTAGGGCACAAAAGAAAATCCAAGGAGAATGTAGGCCCCCTCCGGAAGGTAACGGGCGTCGTGGTTACCCGGGATGTGGAGAAGGCTGAGATACTCAATGACTTTTTTGCCTCAGTCTTCACTGATAAGGGCTCTTGTCTCCCCACCCAAGCTGTGGAAGGCACAGGCAGGGACTGCGAGGATGAAGAACCGCCCACGGTGCTCGAAGAGCAGGTTCGGGATCATCTAAGGAACTTGAAGGTGCACAAGTCCATGGGGCCTGATGAGATCCATCCGCGCGTCCTGAGGGAACTGGCGGATGAAGTTGCCAAGCCACTGGCCATCATATTTGAGAAATCGTGGCGGTCTGGTGAGGTCCCCAATGACTGGAAGAGAGGGAACATAACCCCCATTTTTAAAAAGGGGAGTAAGGAAGACCCGGGCAACTACAGGCCGGTCAGCCTCACCTCCGTGCCTGGCAAGGTCATGGAGCAGATTCTCCTCTAAACCATGCTAAGGCACATGGAGAGCAAGGAGGTGGTTGGTGACAGCCAACATGGCTTCACCAAGGGCAGATCGTGCCTGACCAATTTGGTGGCCTTTTATGACGGGGTAACAGCGTCGGTGGACAAGGGACGGGCAACGGATATCATCTACCTGGACTTGTGCAAGGCATTTGACACTGTCCCGCACGACATCCTTCTCTCTAAACTAGAGAGGCATGGGTTCGATGGACGGACCACTCGGTGGATAAGGAGTTGGCTGGATGGCCGCACTCAGAGAGTGGTGGTCAACGGCTCAATGTCCAAGTGGAGACAGGTCACCAGTGGCATCCCTCAGGGGTCCATGTTGGGCCCGGCCCTGTTCAACATCTTTGTCGGCGATATGGACAGTGGGATAGAGTGCACCCTCAGCAAGTTCGCCCATGACACCAAGCTGTGTGGTGCCGTCGACTCGCTGGAAGGGAAGGATGCCATCCAGAGGGACCTGGACAGGCTGGAGAGGTGGGCCCGTGCCAACCTCATGAAGTTCAACCAGGCCAAGTGCAAGGTCCTGCATCTGGGTCGTGGCAATCCCAAGCACAAATACAGGCTGGGCGGAGAATGGATTGAGAGCAGCCCTGAGGAGAAAGACTTGGGAGTGCTGGTAGAAGAGAGGCTCAACATGAGCGGGCAATGCGCCCTTGTGGCCCAGAAGGCCAACCGCATCCTGGGCTGCATCAAGAGGAGCGTGGCCAGCAGGTCGAGGGAGGTGATTCTCCCCCTCTACTCTGCCCTGGTGAGACCCCACCTGGAGTACTGCGTCCAGTTCTGGAGCCCCAACACAAGAAGGACATGGATGAGCTGGAGAAGGTCCAGAGGAGGGCCACAAAGATGATCAGAAGGCTGGAGCACCTCTCGTATGAGGACAGGCTGAGAGAGTTGGGGCTGTTCAGCCTGGAGAAGAGGAGGCTCCGGGGAGACCTGATAGCAGTCTTCCAATACCTTAAGGGGGTCTAGAGGAAAGATGGGGAGAATCTGTTCAGTAGGGCCTGTTGTGATAGGACAAGGGGTAATGGGTTTAAATTAGAAGGAGGTAGATTTAGATTAGATATTAGAAAAAAATGTTTTACAATGAGAGTTGTAGAGCACTGGAACAGGTTGCCCAGAGAGGTGGTGAATGCCCCATCCCTGGAAATGTTCAAGGCCAGGCTGGATGAGGCTCTGAGGAACCTGATCTAGTCAGGGATGTCCCTGCTTCTTGCAGGGGGGTTGGACAAGATGACCTTTGAAGGTCCCTTCCAACTCTAAACATTCTATGATTCTATGATTCTATGATTTTTTGGGGTTTTTTTTCAGGGGGGCGCTCAGGTGCAGCTGGTGGCAAACGTCGAAGCCCTGCACCTCAGGGAAAGACCGGAGCCCCAGCGTCTGTGGTGCTGTAGATGCGCTGCCAATGGCCGCTGAGGAGGAGCAAGAGCTTGAGTGGCTGGCACTTTTGGGGTGGGAGCAATCGTCCGACGTTCGTGATTTTTGGAGGTTTTTTTTCGGCGGGCGACCATGTGCAGCTGGTGATAAACGTCGAAGCCCTGCTCCTCAGGGAAAGCCCGGAGCCCCAATGTCTGTGCTGCTGTAGATGCGCTGCCAATGGCCGTTGAGGAGCAGCAAGAGCTTGAGTGGCTGGCACTTTTGGTGTGGGAGCAATCGTCCCATGTTCGTGATTATTTGGGTTTATTTTCGGGGGGGGGCCCAGGTGCAGCTGGTGGCAAACGCCTAAGCCCTGCTCCTCAGGGAAAGCCCAGAGCCCCAATGTCTGTGCTGCTGTAGATGCGCTGCAAATGGCCGCTGAGGAGCAGCAAGAGCTTGAGTGGCTGGCACTTTTTGGGTGGGAGCCATTTTCCGACGTTCGTGATTTTTCAGGGGGGCGCCGAGGTGCGGCTGGTGGCAAAAGTCAAAGCCCTGCTCCTCAGGGAAAGCCCGGAGCCCCAGTGTCTGTGGTGCTGTAGATGCGCTGCCAATGGCCGCTGAGGAGCAGCAAGAGCTTGAGTTGCTGGCACTTTTGGGGTGGGAGCAATCGTCCGACGTTCGTGATTTTTCGGTGGGAGCCCAGGTGCGGCTGGTGGCAAACGTCGAAGCCCTGCTCCTCAGGGAAAGCCCGGAGCCACAATGTCTGTGGTGCTGTAGATGCGCTGCCAATGGCCGCTGAGGAGCAGCAAGAGCTTGAGTGGCTGGCACTGTTGGGGTGGGAGCAATCGTCCGACGTTCGTGATTCTCGGGGTTTTTTTTTGGGGGGCGCACACGTGCAGCTGGTGGCAAACATCGAAGCCGTGCTCCTCAGGGAAAGCCCAAAGCCCTAATGTCTGAGCTGCTGCAGATGCGCTGCTAATGGCCGCTGAGGAGGAGCAGGAGCTTGAGTGGCTGTCACTTTTGGTGTGGGAGCAATCGTCCGACGTTCGTGATTTTTCGGGGTTTCTTTTCGGGGGCGCCCAGGTGCAGCTGGTGGCAAACGTCGAAGCTCTGCTCCTCAGGGAAAGCCTGGAGCCCCAGTGTCTGTGGTGGTGTAAATGCACTGCCAAAGGCCATTGAGGAGCAGCAAGAGCTTGAGTGGCTGACAATTTTGGTGTGGGAGCAATCGTCCGACGTTTGTCATTTTTCAGGGTTTTTTCACGGGGGGCGCGCACGTGCAGCTGGTGGCAAACGTCGAAGCCCTGCTTCTCAGGGAAAGCCCGGAGCCCCAGTGTCTGTGCTGCTGTAGATGAGCTGCCAATGGCCGCTGAGGAGCAGCAAGAGCTTGAGTGGCTGGCACTTTTGGTGTGGGAGCAATCGTCCAACCTTCGTGATTTTTCGGGGTATTTTTCGGAGGGCGCCCACGTGCAGCTGGTGGCAAACGCCTAAGCCCTGCTCCTCGGGGAAAGCCCGGAGACCCAATGTCTGTGGTGCTGTAGATGCGCTGCCAATGGCCGCTGAGGAGCAGCAAGAGCTTGAGTGGCTGGCACTTTTGGTGTGGGAGAAATCGTCCGACCTTCGTGATTTTTCGGGGTGTTTTTCGGGGGGCGCCCGGGTGCAGCTGCTGGCAAACGCCTAAGCCCTGCTCCTCAGGGAAAGCCCGAAGCCCCAGTGTCTGTGCTGCTGTAGATGCGCTGCCAATGGCCGCTGAAGAGCAGCAAGAGCTTGAGTGGCCTGCACTTTTGGTGTGGGAGCAATCGTCCGACGTTCGTGATTTTTCGGGTTTTTTTTGGGGGGCGCCCAGGTGCAGCTGGTGGCAAACTTCGAAGCCCTGCTCCTCAGGGAAAGACCGGAACCCCAATGTCTGTGCTGCTGTAGATGCGCTGCCAATGGCCGCTGAGGAGTAGCAAGAGCTTGAGTTGCTGGCACTTTTGGTGTGCGAGCAATCGTCTGATATTCGTGATTTTTCAGGGTTTTTTTTCGGGGGGCACCCAGGTGCAGCTGGTGGCAAACGTCGAAGCCCTGCTCCTCAGGGAAAGCCCGGAGCCCCAGTGTCTGTGCTGCTGTAGATGCGCTGCCAATGGCCGCTGAGGAGCAGCAAGAGCTTGAGTGGCTGGCACTTTTGGTGTGGGAGCTATCGTTCGACGTTCGTGATTTTTCGGGGTTTTTTTTTGGGGGGCGCCCAGGTGCAGCTGGTGGCAAACGCCTAAGCCCTGATCCTCAGGGAACGCCCGGAGCCCCAATGTCTGTGGTACTGTAGATGCGCTGCCAATGGCCGCTGAGGAGCAGCAAGAGCTTGAGTGGCTGGCACTTTTGGTGTGGGAGCAATCGTCCGACGTTCATGATTTTTCGGGCTTTTTCTTCGGGGGGGCACCCAGGTGCAGCTGGTGGCAAACGTTGAAGCCCTGCTCCTCAGGAAAAGCCCGGAGCCCCAATGTCTGTGGTGCTGTAGATGCGCTGCCAATGACCGCTGAGGAGCAGCAAGAGCTTGAGCGGCTGGCACTTTTGGTGTCCGAGCAATCGTCCGATGTTCGTGATTTTTCGGGCTTTTTCTTCGGGGGGGCGCCCAGGTGCAGCTGGTGGCAAACGTCTAAGACCTACTCCTCAGGGAAAGCCCGGAGCCCCAATGTCTGTGCTGCTGTAGATGCGCTGCCAATGTCCGCTGAGGAGCAGCAAGAGCTTGAGTGGCTGGCAGTTTTGGTGTGGGAGCAATCGTCCGACGTTCTTGATTTTTCGGGGTTTATTTTCGGTGTGCGCCCACGTGCAGCTGGTGGCAAACGTCGAAGCCCACCTTCTCAGGAAAGCCCGAAGCCCCAATGTCTGTGGTGCTGAAGATGCGCTGGCAATGGCCGCTGAGGAGCAGCAAGATCTTGAGTGGCTGGCACTTTTGGGATGGGAGCAATCGTCCGACGTTCGTGATTTTTCAGGTTTTTTTTTACAGAGGGCGCCCAGGTGCAGCTGGTGGCAAACGTCGAAGCCCTGCTCCTCAGGGAAAGCCCGAAGCCCCAATGTCTGTGGTGCTGTAGATGCGCTGCCAATGGACGCTGAGGAGCAGCAAGAGCTTTAGTGTCTGGCACTTTTCGGGTGGGAGCAATCGTCCGACGTTTGTCATTTTTCAGGGTTTTTTCACGGGGGGCGCCCACGTGCAGCTGGTGGCAAACGTCGAAGCCCTGCTTCTCAGGGAAAGCCCGGAGCCCCAGTGTCTGTGCTGCTGTAGATGTGCTGCCAATGGCCGCTGAGGAGCAGCAAGAGCTTGAGTGGCTGGCACTTTTGGTGTGGGAGCAATCGTCCGACGTTCGTGATTTTTCGGGTTTTTTTTTCGGGGGGCACCCAGGTGCAGCTGGTGGCAAACGCCTAAGCCCTGATCCTCAGGGAAAGACCGGAGCCCCAATGTCTGTGGTACTGTAGATGCGCTGGCAATGGCCGCTGAGGAGCAGCTAGAGCTTGAGTGGCTGGCACTTTTGGTGTGGGAGCAATCGTCCGACGTTCGTCATTTTTTGGGGTTTTTTTTTCAGGGGGCGCCCACGTGCAGCTGGTGGCAAACGCCTAAGCCCTGCTCCTCAGGGAAAAGCCGGAGCCCCAGTGTCTGTGGTGCTGTAGATGCTCTGCTAATGGCCGCTGAGGAGCAGCAAGAGCTTGAGTGGCTGGCACTTTTGGTGTGGGAGCAATCGTCCGACGTTCGTGATTTTTCGGGTTTTTTTTTGGGGGGCGCCCAGGTGCAGCTGGTGGCAAACGCCTAAGCCCTGCTCCTCAGGGAAAGACCGGAGCCCCAGTGTCTGTGGTGCTCGAGATGTGCTGCCAATGGCTGCTGAGGAGCAGCAAGAGCTTGAGTGGCTGGCACTTTTCGGGTGGGAGCAATTGTCCGACGTTCGTGATTTTTTGGGGTTTTTTTTTGGGGGGCTCCCAGGTGCAGCTGGTGTCAAACTCCTAATACCTGCTCCTCGGGGAAAGCCCGGAGACACAATATCTGTGCTGCTGTAGATGTGCTGCCAATGGCCTCTGACGAGCAGCAAGAGCTTGAGTGGCTGGCACTTTTCGGGTGGGAGCAATGGTCCGACGTTCATGATTTTTCGGGGTTTTTTTTCGGGGGGCGCCCAGGTGCAGCTGGTGGCAAACGTCGAATCCCTGCTCCTCAGGGAAAGACCGGAGCCCCAATGTCTGTGCTGCTGTAGATGCGCTGGCAATGGCCGCTGAGGAGCAGCAAGAGCTTGAGTGGCTGGCACTTTTGGTGTGGAGCAATCGTCCGACGTTCGTGATTTTTCGGGCTTTTTCTTCGGGGGGGCGCCCAGGTGCATCTGGTGGCAAACGTCGAAGCCCTGCTCCTCAGGAAAAGCCCGGAGCCCCAATGTCTGTGCTGCTGTAGATGCGCTGCCAATGACCGCTGAGGAGCAGCAAGAGCTTGAGCGGCTGGCACTTTTGGTGTGCGAGCAATCGTCCGATGTTCGTGATTTTTCGGGCTTTTTCTTCGGGGGGGCGCCCAGGTGCAGCTGGTGGCAAACGTCTAAGCCCTACTCCTCAGGGAAAGACCGGAGCCCCAATGTCTGTGCTGCTGTGGATGGGTGCCAATGTCCGCTGAGGAGCAGCAAGAGCTTGAGTGGCTGGCACTTTTGGTGTGGGAGCAATCGTCCGACGTTCGTGATTTTTCGGGGTTTATTTTCGGGGGGCCCCCAGGTGCAGCTGGTGGCAAACGTCGAAGCTCTGCTCCTCAGGAAAGCCCGGAGCCCCAGTGTCTGTGGTGCTGAAGATGCGCTGTCAATGGCTGCTGAGGAGCAGCAAGAGCTTGAGTGGCTGGCACTTTTGGGGTGGGAGCAATCGTCCGACGTTCGTGATTTTTCAGGGTTTTTTTTACAGAGCGCGCCCAGGTGCAGCTGGTGGCAAAGGTCGAAGCCCTGCTCATCAGGAAAAGCCCGGAGCCCCAATGTCTGTGGTGCTGTGGATGCACTGCCAATGGCCGCTGAGGAGCAGCAAGAGCTTGAGTGGCTGGCACTTTTCGGGTGGGAGCAATCGTCCGATGTTCATGATTTTTCGGAGTTTTTTTCGGGGGCTCCCAGGTGCAGCTGGTGGCAAACGTCGAAGCCCTGCTCCTCAGGGAAAGACTGGATCCCCCATGTCTCTGGTGCTTTTGATGCGTTGCCAATGGCCGCTGAGGAGTAGCAAGAGCTTGAGTGGCTGGCACTTTTGGTGTGGGAGTAATCGTCCGACGTTCGTGATTTTTCAGGGGTTTTTTTTGGGGGCGCACACGTGCAGCTGGTGGCAAACGTCGAAGCCCTGCTCCTCAGGGAAAGAAAGGAGCCCCAGTGTCTGTGGTGCTGTAGATGAGCTGCCAATGGCCACTGAGGAGCAGCAAGAGCTTGAGTGGCTGGCACTTTTGGTGTTGGAGCAATCGTCCGACGTTCGTGATATTTTGGGGTTTTTTTTCGGTAGGCGCCCAGGTGCAGCTGGTGGCAAACGCCTAATACCTGCTCCTCAGGGAAAGCCCGGAGCCACAATATCTGTGCTGCTGTAGATGTGCTGCCAATGGCCTCTGACGAGCAGCAAGAGCTTGAGTGGCTGGCACTTTTCGGGTGGGAGCAATGGTCCGACGTTTGTGATTTTTCGTGTTTTTTTTTCGGGGGGCGTCCAGGTGCAGCTGGTGGCAAACGTCGAAGCCCTGCTCCTCAGGGAAAGAACGGAGCCCTAGTGTCTGTGCTGCTGTAGATGCGCTGCCAATGGCCGCTGAGGAGCAGCAAGAGCTTGAGTGGCTGGCACTTTTGGGGTGGGAGCAATCGTCCGACGTTCTTGATTTTTCGGGGTTTTTTTTTCGGGGGTGCCCACGTGCAGCTGGTGGCAAACGTCGAAGCCCTGCTCCTCAGGGAAAGCCCGGAGCCCCAGTGTCTGTGGTGCTGTAGATGCGCTGCCAATGGCCGCTGAGGAGCAGCAAGAGCTTGAGTGGCTGGCACTTTTGGTGTGGGAGCAATCATCCGACATTCGTGATTTTTCGGGTTTTTTTTCGGGGGGCGCCCACATGCAGCTGGTGGCAAACGCCTAATCCCTGCTCCTCAGGGAAAGCCCGGAGACACACTATCTGTGCTGCTGTAGATGCGCTGCCAATGGCCGCTGAGGAGCAGCAAGAGCTTGAGTGGCTGGCACTTTTGGTGTGGGAGCAATCATCCAACATTCGTGATTATTCGGGATTTTTTCACCGGGGGCGCCCAGGTGCAGCTGGTGGCAAACGTCGAAGCCCTGCTCCTCAGGGAAAGCCCGAAGCCCCAATTTTCTGTGGTGCTGTAGATGCGCTGCCAATGGCCGCTGAGGAGCAGCAAAAGCTTGAGTGGCTGGCACTTTTGGTGTGGGAGCAATCATCCGACGTTCGTGATTTTTCAGGGTTTTTTTTCGGGGGGTGCCCACGTGCAGCTGGTGGCAAACGTCGAAGCCCTGCTCCTCAGGGAAAGCCCGGAGCCCCAATGTCTGTGCTGCTGTGGATGGGTGCCATTGGCTGCTGAGGAGCAGCAAGAGCTTGAGTGGCTGGCACTTTTGCTGTGGGAGCAATCGTCCAACATTCATGATTTTTCGGGTTTTTTCTTTGGGGGGAGCCCACGTGAAGCTGGTGGCAAACGTCGAAGCCCTGCTCCTCAGGGAAAGCCCGGACCCCCAGTGTCTGTGCTGCTGTAGATGCGCTGCCAATGGCCGCTGAGGAGCAGCAAGAGCTTGAGTGGCTGTCACTTTTGGTGTGGGAGCAATCGTCCGACGTTCGTGATTTTTCGGGGTTTTTTTTCAGGGGGCGCCCAGGTGCAGCTGGTGGCAAACGCCTAATCCCTGCTCCTCAGGGAAAGCCCGGAGCCCCAATGTCTGTGGTGCTGTAGATGCGCTGCTAATGGCCGCTGAGGAGCAGCAAGAGCTTGAGTGGCTGGCACTTTTGGTGTGGGAGCAATCGTCCGACGTTCGTGATTTTTCAGGGTTTTTTTTTCGGGGGTGCCCAGGTGCAGCTGGTGGCAAACGTCGAAGCCCTGCTCCTCAGGGAAAGACTGGATCCCCCATGTCTCTGGTGCTTTTGATGCGTTGCCAATGGCCGCTGAGGAGTAGCAAGAGCTTGAGTGGCTGGCACTTTTGGGGTGGGAGCAATCGTCCGACGTTCGTGATTTTTCAGGGGTTTTTTTTTGGGGGGCGCACACGTGCAGCTGGTGGCAAACGTCGAAGCCCTGCTCCTCAGGGAAAGCCCGGAGACACAATATCTGTGCTGCTGTAGATGCGCTGCCAATGGCCGCTGAGGAGCAGCAAGAGCTTGAGTGGCTGGCACTTTTGGTGTTGGAGCAATCGTCCGACGTTCGTGATATTTTGGGGTTTTTTTTTTCGGTAGGCGCCCAGCTGCAGCTCGTGGCAAACGCCTAATACCTGCTCCTCAGGGAAAGCCCGGAGCCACAATACCTGTGCTGCTGTAGATGTGCTGCCAATGGCCTCTGACGAGCAGCAAGAGCTTGAGTGGCTGGCACTTTTCGGGTGGGAGCAATGGTCCGACGTTTGTGATTTTTCGTGGTTTTTTTCGGGGGGTCCAGGTGCAGCTGGTGGCAAACGTCGAAGCCCTGCTCCTCAGGGAAAGAACGGAGCTCCAGTGTCTGTGCTGCTGTAGATGCGCTGTCAATGGCCGCTGAGGAGCAGCAAGAGCTTGAGTGGCTGGCACTTTTGGTGTTGGAGCAATCGTCCGACGTTCGTGATATTTTTGGGGTTTTTTTTTCGGTAGGCGCCCAGGTGCAGCTGGTGGCAAACGCCTAATACCTGCTCCTCAGGGAAAGCCCGGAGCCACAATATCTGTGCTGCTGTAGATGTGCTGCCAATGGCCTCTGACGAGCAGCAAGAGCTTGAGTGGCTGGCACTTTTG
Source organism: Otis tarda (assembly GCA_026413225.1). Classification (NCBI taxonomy): domain Eukaryota; kingdom Metazoa; phylum Chordata; class Aves; order Otidiformes; family Otididae; genus Otis; species Otis tarda. The sequence continues at coordinate 1,951,093 of CM048584.1, forward strand.
GAGTGGGAGCAATCGTCCGACGTTCATGATTTTTCAGGGTTTTTTTTCGGGGGGCGCCCAGGTGCAGCTGGTGGCAAACGTCGAAGCTCTGCTCCTCAGGGAAAGACCGGAGCCCCAGTGTCTGTGGTGCTCGAGATGTGCTGCCAATGGCTGCTGAGGAGCAGCAAGAGCTTGAGTGGCTGGCAGTTTTGGGGTGGGAGCAATCGTCCGACGTTCGTGATTTTTCGGGGTTTTTTTTTCGGGGGCGCCCAGGTGCAGCTGGTGGCAAACATCGAAGCCCTGCTCCTCAGGGAAAGACCGGAGCCCCAATGTCTGTGCTGCTGTAGATGCGCTGCCAATGGCCGCTGAGGAGCAGCAAGAGCTTGAGTGGCTGGCACTTTTGGAGTGGGAGCAATCGTCCGACGTTCATGATTTTTCAGGGTTTTTTCGGTAGGCGCCCAGGTGCAGCTGGTGGCAAACGTCGAAGCCCTGCTCCTCAGGGAAAGACCGGAGCCCCAGTGTCTGTGGTGCTCGAGATGTGCTGCCAATGGCTGCTGAGGAGCAGCAAGAGCTTGAGTGGCTGGCACTTTTGGGGTGGGAGCAATCGTCCGACGTTCGTGATATTTTGGGGTTTTTTTTCGGTAGGCGCCCAGGTGCAGCTGGTGGCAAACGCCTAATCCCTGCTCCTCAGGGAAAGCCCGGAGCCACAATATCTGTGCTGCTGTAGATGTGCTGCCAATGGCCTCTGACGAGCAGAAAGAGCTTGAGTGGCTGGCACTTTTCGGGTGGGAGCAATGGTCCGACGTTTGTGATTTTTCGTGGTTTTTTTTCGGGGGGCGTCCAGGTGCAGCTGGTGGCAAACGTCGAAGCCCTGCTCCTCAGGGAAAGAACGGAGCCCCAGTGTCTGTGCTGCTGTAGATGCGCTGTCAATGGCCGCTGAGGAGCAGCAAGAGCTTGAGTGGCTGGCACTTTTGGGGTGGGAGCAATCATCCGACGTTCTTGATTTTTCAGGGTTTTTTTTCGCGGGGTGCCCACGTGCAGCTGGTGGCAAACGTCGAAGCCCTGCTCCTCAGGGAAAGACCGGAGCCCCAGTGTCTGTGCTGCTGTAGATGCGCTGCCAATGGCCGCTGAGGAGCAGCAAGAGCTTGAGTGGCTGGCACTTTTGGTGTGGGAGCAATCGTCCGACGTTCGTGATTTTTCGGGATTTTTTCACCGGGGGTGCCCAGGTGCAGCTGGTGGCAAACGTCGAAGCCCTGCTCCTCAGGGAAAGCTCGGAGCCCCAATGTCTGTGGTACTGTAGATGCGCTGGCAATGGCCGCTGAGGAGCAGCAAGAGCTTGAGTGGCTGGCACTTTTCGGGTGGGAGCAATGGTCCGATGTTCATGATTTTTCAGGGTTTTTTTTCGGGGGGCGCCCAGGTCCAGCTGGTGGCAAACGTCGAAGCCCTGCTCCTCAGGGAAAGACCGGAGCCCCAATGTCTGTGCTGCTGTAGATGCGCTGCCAATGGCCTCTGAGGAGCAGCAAGAGCTTGAGTGGCTGGCACTTTTGGTGTGGGAGCAATCGTCCGACGTTCGTGATATTTTCGGGGTTTTTTTTTTCGGGGGCGCCCAGGTGCAGCTGGTGGCAAACGTCTAAGCCCTGCTCCTCAGGGAAAGCCCGGAGCCACAATGTCTGTGCTGCTGTAGATGTGCTGCCAATGGCCTCTGACGAGCAGCAAGAGCTTGAGTGGCTGGCACTTTTCGGGTGGGAGCAATGGTCCGACGTTTGTGATTTTTCGTGTTTTTTTTTCGGGGGGCGTCCAGGTGCAGCTGGTGGCAAACGTCGAATCCCTGCTCATCAGGGAAAGAACGGAGCCCTAGTGTCTGTGGTGCTGTAGATGCGCTGCCAATGGCCGCTGAGGAGCAGCAAGAGCTTGAGTGGCTGGCACTTTTGGTGTGGGAGCAATCATCCGACATGCGTGATTTTTCGGGTTTTTTTTCAGGGGGCGCCAACATGCAGCTGGTGGCAAACGCCTAATCCCTGCTCCTCAGGGAAAGCCCGGAGACACAATATCTGTGCTGCTGTAGATGCGCTGCCAATGGCCGCTGAGGAGCAGCAAGAGCTTGAGTTGCTGGCACTTTTGGTGTGGGAGCAATCATCCGACGTTCGTGATTTTTCGGGATTTTTTCACCGGGGGCGCCCAGGTGCAGCTGGTGGCAAACGTCGAAGCCCTGCTCCTCAGGGAAAGCTCGGAGCCCCAATGTCTGTGCTGCTGTAGATGTGCTGCCAATGGCCTCTGACGAGCAGCAAGAGCTTGAGTGGCTGGCACTTTTCGGGTGGGAGCAATGGTCCGACGTTTGTGATTTTTCGTGTTTTTTTTTTCGGGGGCGTCCAGGTGCAGCTGGTGGCAAACGTCGAAGCCCTGCTCCTCAGGGAAAGAACGGAGCCCTAGTGTCTGTGCTGCTGTAGATGCGCTGCCAATGGCCGCTGAGGAGCAGCAAGAGCTTGAGTGGCTGGCACTTTTGGGGTGGGAGCAATCGTCCGACGTTCTTGATTTTTCGGGGTTTTTTTTTCGGGGGGTGCCCACGTGCAGCTGGTGGCAAACGTCGAAGCCCTGCTCCTCAGGGAAAGCCCGGAGCCCCAGTGTCTGTGGTGCTGTAGATGCGCTGCCAATGGCCGCTGAGGAGCAGCAAGAGCTTGAGTGGCTGGCACTTTTGGTGTGGGAGCAATCATCCGACATTCGTGATTTTTCGGGGTTTTTTTTCGGGGGCGCCCACATGCAGCTGGTGGCAAACGCCTAATCCCTGCTCCTCAGGGAAAGCCCGGAGACACACTATCTGTGCTGCTGTAGATGCGCTGCCAATGGCCGCTGAGGAGCAGCAAGAGCTTGAGTGGCTGGCACTTTTGGTGTGGGAGCAATCATCCAACATTCGTGATTATTCGGGATTTTTTTTCGGGGGCGCCCAGGTGCAGCTGGTGGCAAACGTCGAAGCCCTGCTCCTCAGGGAAAGCCCGAAGCCCCAATTTTCTGTGGTGCTGTAGATGCGCTGCCAATGGCCGCTGAGGAGCAGCAAAAGCTTGAGTGGCTGGCACTTTTGGTGTGGGAGCAATCATCCGACGTTCGTGATTTTTCAGGGTTTTTTTTTCGGGGGGTGCCCACGTGCAGCTGGTGGCAAACGTCGAAGCCCTGCTCCTCAGGGAAAGCCCGGAGCCCCAATGTCTGTGCTGCTGTGGATGGGTGCCATTGGCTGCTGAGGAGCAGCAAGAGCTTGAGTGGCTGGCACTTTTGCTGTGGGAGCAATCGTCCAACATTCATGATTTTTCGGGTTTTTTTTTGGGGGGAGCCCACGTGAAGCTGGTGGCAAACGTCGAAGCCCTGCTCCTCAGGGAAAGCCCGGACCCCCAGTGTCTGTGCTGCTGTAGATGCGCTGCCAATGGCCGCTGAGGAGCAGCAAGAGCTTGAGTGGCTGTCACTTTTGGTGTGGGAGCAATCGTCCGACGTTCGTGATTTTTCGGGGTTTTTTTCAGGGGGCGCCCAGGTGCAGCTGGTGGCAAACGCCTAATCCCTGCTCCTCAGGGAAAGCCCGGAGCCCCAATGTCTGTGGTGCTGTAGATGCGCTGCTAATGGCCGCTGAGGAGCAGCAAGAGCTTGAGTGGCTGGCACTTTTGGTGTGGGAGCAATCGTCCGACGTTCGTGATTTTTCAGGGTTTTTTTTTCGGGGGTGCCCAGGTGCAGCTGGTGGCAAACGTCGAAGCCCTGCTCCTCAGGGAAAGACTGGATCCCCCATGTCTCTGGTGCTTTTGATGCGTTGCCAATGGCCGCTGAGGAGTAGCAAGAGCTTGAGTGGCTGGCACTTTTGGGGTGGGAGCAATCGTCCGACGTTCGTGATTTTTCAGGGGTTTTTTTTGGGGGGCGCACACGTGCAGCTGGTGGCAAACGTCGAAGCCCTGCTCCTCAGGGAAAGCCCGGAGACACAATATCTGTGCTGCTGTAGATGCGCTGCCAATGGCCGCTGAGGAGCAGCAAGAGCTTGAGTGGCTGGCACTTTTGGTGTTGGAGCAATCGTCCGACGTTCGTGATATTTTGGGGTTTTTTTTCGGTAGGCGCCCAGCTGCAGCTCGTGGCAAACGCCTAATACCTGCTCCTCAGGGAAAGCCCGGAGCCACAATACCTGTGCTGCTGTAGATGTGCTGCCAATGGCCTCTGACGAGCAGCAAGAGCTTGAGTGGCTGGCACTTTTCGGGTGGGAGCAATGGTCCGACGTTTGTGATTTTTCGTGGTTTTTTTTTCGGGGGGGTCCAGGTGCAGCTGGTGGCAAACGTCGAAGCCCTGCTCCTCAGGGAAAGAACGGAGCTCCAGTGTCTGTGCTGCTGTAGATGCGCTGTCAATGGCCGCTGAGGAGCAGCAAGAGCTTGAGTGGCTGGCACTTTTGGTGTTGGAGCAATCGTCCGACGTTCGTGATATTTTGGGGTTTTTTTTCGGTAGGCGCCCAGGTGCAGCTGGTGGCAAACGCCTAATACCTGCTCCTCAGGGAAAGCCCGGAGCCACAATATCTGTGCTGCTGTAGATGTGCTGCCAATGGCCTCTGACGAGCAGCAAGAGCTTGAGTGGCTGGCACTTTTGGAGTGGGAGCAATCGTCCGACGTTCATGATTTTTCAGGGTTTTTTTTCCGGGGGCGCCCAGGTGCAGCTGGTGGCAAACGTCGAAGCTCTGCTCCTCAGGGAAAGACCGGAGCCCCAGTGTCTGTGGTGCTCGAGATGTGCTGCCAATGGCTGCTGAGGAGCAGCAAGAGCTTGAGTGGCTGGCAGTTTTGGGGTGGGAGCAATCGTCCGACGTTCGTGATTTTTCGGGGTTTTTTTTTCCGGGGCGCCCAGGTGCAGCTGGTGGCAAACATCGAAGCCCTGCTCCTCAGGGAAAGACCGGAGCCCCAATGTCTGTGCTGCTGTAGATGCGCTGCCAATGGCCGCTGAGGAGCAGCAAGAGCTTGAGTGGCTGGCACTTTTGGAGTGGGAGCAATCGTCCGACGTTCATGATTTTTCAGGGTTTTTTTTCGGTAGGCGCCCAGGTGCAGCTGGTGGCAAACGTCGAAGCCCTGCTCCTCAGGGAAAGACCGGAGCCCCAGTGTCTGTGGTGCTCGAGATGTGCTGCCAATGGCTGCTGAGGAGCAGCAAGAGCTTGAGTGGCTGGCACTTTTGGGGTGGGAGCAATCGTCCGACGTTCGTGATATTTTGGGGTTTTTTTCGGTAGGCGCCCAGGTGCAGCTGGTGGCAAACGCCTAATCCCTGCTCCTCAGGGAAAGCCCGGAGCCACAATATCTGTGCTGCTGTAGATGTGCTGCCAATGGCCTCTGACGAGCAGAAAGAGCTTGAGTGGCTGGCACTTTTCGGGTGGGAGCAATGGTCCGACGTTTGTGATTTTTCGTGGTTTTTTTCGGGGGGCGTCCAGGTGCAGCTGGTGGCAAACGTCGAAGCCCTGCTCCTCAGGGAAAGAACGGAGCCCCAGTGTCTGTGCTGCTGTAGATGCGCTGTCAATGGCCGCTGAGGAGCAGCAAGAGCTTGAGTGGCTGGCACTTTTGGGGTGGGAGCAATCATCCGACGTTCTTGATTTTTCAGGGTTTTTTTTTCGCGGGGTGCCCACGTGCAGCTGGTGGCAAACGTCGAAGCCCTGCTCCTCAGGGAAAGACCGGAGCCCCAGTGTCTGTGCTGCTGTAGATGCGCTGCCAATGGCCGCTGAGGAGCAGCAAGAGCTTGAGTGGCTGGCACTTTTGGTGTGGGAGCAATCGTCCGACGTTCGTGATTTTTCGGGATTTTTTCACCGGGGGTGCCCAGGTGCAGCTGGTGGCAAACGTCGAAGCCCTGCTCCTCAGGGAAAGCTCGGAGCCCCAATGTCTGTGGTACTGTAGATGCGCTGGCAATGGCCGCTGAGGAGCAGCAAGAGCTTGAGTGGCTGGCACTTTTCGGGTGGGAGCAATGGTCCGATGTTCATGATTTTTCAGGGTTTTTTTTCGGGGGGCGCCCAGGTCCAGCTGGTGGCAAACGTCGAAGCCCTGCTCCTCAGGGAAAGACCGGAGCCCCAATGTCTGAGCTGCTGTAGATGCGCTGCCAATGGCCTCTGACGAGCAGCAAGAGCTTGAGTGGCTGGCACTTTTGGGGTGGGAGCAATCGTCTGACGTTCGTGTTTTTTCGGGGTTATTTTTGGGGGGGGGGGACCACGTGCAGCTGGTGGAAAACGTCGAAGCCCTGCTCTCAGGGAAAGACTGGAGCCCCAATGTCTGTGCTGCTGTAGATGCGCTGCCAATGGCCGCTGAGGAGCAGCAAGAGCTTGAGTGGCTGGCACTTTTGGTGTGGGAGCAATCGTCCGACGTTCGTGATTTTTCAGGGTTTTTTTGGGGGGGTCGCCCAGGTGCAGCTGGTGGCAAACGTCGAAGCCCTGCTCCTCAGGGAAAGCCCGGAGCCCCAATGTCTGTGCTGCTGTAGATGCATTGCGAATGGCCGCTGAGGAGCAGCAAGTGCTTTAGTGGCTGGCATTTTCGGTGTGGAAGCAATTGTCCGAGGTTCATGATTTTTCGGGTTATTTTTCGGAGGGCGCCCACATGCAGCTGGTGGCAAACGCCTAATCCCTGCTCCTCAGGGAAAGCCCGGAGCCCCAATATCTGTGCTGCTGTAGATGCGCTGCCAATGTCCGCTGAGGAGCAGCAAAAGCTTGAGTGGCTGGTACTTTTGGTGTGGGAGCAATCATCCGACGTTCGTGATTTTTCGGGATTTTTTCACCGGGGGCGCCGAGGTGCAGCTGGTGGCAAACGTCGAAGCCCTGCTCCTCAGGGAAAGCCCGAAGCACCAATGTCTGTGGTGCTGTAGATGCGCTGCCAATCGCCGCTGAGGAGCAGCTAAAGCTTGAGTGGCTGGCACTTTTGGTGTGGGAGCAATCGTCCGACGTTCGTGATTTTTCGTGTTTTTTATCGGGGGGCGCCCACATGCAGCTGGTGGCAAACGTCGAAGCCCTGCTCCTCAGGAAAGCCCGAAGCCCCAGTGTCTGTGCTGCTGAAGATGCGCTGCCAATGGCCGCCGAGGAGCAGCAAGAGCTTGAGTGGCTGGCACTTTTGGTGTGGGAGCAATCGTCCGACGTTCGTGATTTTTCAGGGTTTTATTTCGGGGGGCGCCCACGTGCAGCTGGTGGCAAACGTCGAAGCCCTGCTCCTCAGGGAAAGCCCGGAGCCCCGATGTCTGCGGTACTGTAGATGCGCTGCCAATGGCCGCTGAGGAGCAGCAAGAGCTTGAGTGGCTGGAACTTTTGGTGTGGGAGCAATCGTCCGACGTTCGTGATTTTTCCGGGTTTTCTTTCGGGGGGCGCCCACGTGCGGCTGGTGGCAAACGTCTAAGCCCTGCTCCTCAAGGAAAGCCCGGAGCCCCAATGTCTGTGCTGCTGTAGATGCGCTGCCAATGTCCGCTGAGGAGCAGCAAGAGCTTGAGTGGCTGGCGCTTTTGATGTGGGAGCAATCGTCCGATGTTTGTGAATTTTCAGGTTTTTTTTTCCGGGGGCGCCCAGGTGCAGCTGGTGGCAAACGTCGAAGCCCTGCTCATCAGGGAAAGACCGGAGCCCCAGTGTCTGTGGTGCTGTAGATGCGCTGCCAATGGCCGCTGAGGAGCAGCAAGAGCTTGAGTGGCTGGCACTTTTGGTGTGGGAGCAATCGTCCGACGTTCGTGATTTTTCGGGCTTTTTCTTCGGGGGGGCGCCCAGGTGCAGCTGGTGGCAAACGTCGAAGCCCTGCTCCTCAGGGAAAGCCCGGAGCCCCAATGTCTGTGCTGCTGTAGATGCGCTGCCAATGACCGCTGAGGAGCAGCAAGAGCTTGAGCGGCTGGCACTTTTGGTGTGCGAGCAATCGTCCGATGTTCGTGATTTTTCGGGCTTTTTCTTCGGGGGGGCGCCCAGGTGCAGCTGGTGGCAAACGTCTAAGCCCTACTCCTCAGGGAAAGCCCGGAGCCCCAGTGTCTGTGCTGCTGTGGATGGGTGCCAATGGCCGCTGAGGAGCAGCAAGAGCTTGAGTGGCTGGCAGTTTTGGTGTGGGAGCAATCGTCCGACGTTCGTGATTATTCGGGGTTTATTTTACAGAGGGCGCCCAGGTAAGGCTGGTGACAAACGTCGAAGCCCTGCTCCTCAGGGAAAGCCCGGAGCCCCAATGTCTGCGGTACTGTAGATGCGCTGGCAATGGCCGCTGAGGAGCAGCAAGAGCTTGAGTGGCTGGCACTTTTGGTGTGGGAGCAATCGTCCGACGTTCGTGATTTTTCGGGTTTTTTTTTCGGGGGGTGCCAAGGTGCAGCTGGTGGCAAACGTCGAAGCCCTGATTCTCAGGGAAAGCCCGGAGCCCCAATGTCTGTGGTACTGTAGATGTGCTGCCAATGGCCGCCAAGGAGCAGCAAGAGCTTGAGTGGCTGGCACTTTTGGTGTGGGAGCAATCGTCCGACGTTCGTCATTTTTGGGGGTTTTTTTTCAGGGGGCGCCCAGGTGCAGCTGGTGGCAAACGCCTAAGCCCTGCTCCTCAGGGTAAGACCGGAGCCCCAATGTCTGTGCTACTGTAGATGCGCTGCCAACGGCCGCTGAGGAGTAGCAAGAGCTTGAGTTGCTGGCACTTTTGGTGTGCGAGCAATCATCCGACGTTCGTGATTTTTCAGGGTTTTTTTTCGCGGGGCGCCCAGGTGCAGCTGGTGGCAAACGTCGAAGCCCTGCTCCTCAGGGAAAGCCTGGAGCCACAATGTCTGTGCTCCTATGGATGCGCTGCCAATGGCCGCTGAGGAGCAGCAAGAGCTTGAGTGGCTGGCACTTTTGGTGTGGGAGCAATCGTCCGATGTTCGTGATTTTTCGGGGTTTTTTTCGGGGGCGCCCAAATGCAGCTGGTGGCAAACGTCGAAGCCCTGCTCCTAAGGGAAAGCCCGGAGCCCCAGTGTCTGTGGTGCTGTAGATGCGCTGCCAATGGCCGCTGAGGAGCAGCAAGAGCTTTAGTGGCTGGCACTTTTGGTGTGGAGCAATCGTCCGACGTTCGTGATTTTTCGGGCTTTTTCTTCGGGGGGGCGCCCAGGTGCAGCTGGTGGCAAACGTCGAAGCCCTGCTCCTCAGGGAAAGCCCGGAGCCCCAATGTCTGTGCTGCTGTAGATGCGCTGCCAATGACCGCTGAGGAGCAGCAAGAGCTTGAGCGGCTGGCACTTTTGGTGTGGGAGCAATCGTCCGACGTTCGTGATTTTTCAGGGTTTTTTTTCGGGGGGCACCCAGGTGCAGCTGGTGGCAAACGTCGAAGCCCTGCTCCTCAGGGAAAGACCGGAGCCCCAATGTCTGTGCTGCTGTAGATGCGCTGCCAATGGCCGCTGAGGAGCAGCAAGAGCTTGAGTGTCTGGCACTTTTCGGGTGGGAGCAATCGTTCGACGTTCGTGATTTTTCGGGGTTTTTTTTCGGGGGGCGCCCACGTGCAGCTGGTGGCAAACGCCTAAGCCCTGCTACTCTGGGAAAGACCGGAGCCCCAGTGTCTGTGGTGCTGTAGATGCGCTGCCAATGGCCGCTGAGGAGCAGCAAGAGCTTGAGTGGCTGGCACTTTTGGTGTGGGAGCAATCGTCCGATGTTCGTGATTTTTCGGGGTTTTTTTTTGGGGGGCGCCCAGGTGCAGCTGGTGGTAAACGCCTAAGCCCTGATCCTCAGGGAACGCCCGGAGCCCCAATGTCTGTGGTACTGTAGATGCGCTGCCAATGGCCGCTGAGGAGAAGCAAGAGCTTGAGTTGCTGGCACTTTTGGTGTGGGAGCAATCGTCCGATGTTCGTGATTTTTCAGGGTTTTTTTTCGGGGGCCGCCCACGTGCAGCTGGTGGCAAACGTCGAAGCCCTCCTCCTCAGGAAAGCCTGAAGCCCCAATGTCTGTGGTGCTGTAGATGCGCTGCCAATGGCCGCTGAGGAGCAGCAAGAGCTTGAGTGGCTGGCACTTTTGGTGTGGGAGCAATCGTCCGACGTTCGTGATTTTTCAGGGTTTTTTTTACAGAGGGCGCCCAAGTGCAGCTGGTGGCAAACGTCGAAGCCCTGCTCCTCAGGCAAAGCCCGGAGCCCCAGTGTCTGTGGTGCTCGAGATGTGCTGCCAATGGCCGCTGAGGAGCAGCAAGAGCTTGAGTGGCTGGCACTTTTGGGGTGGGAGCAATCGTCCGACGTTCGTGATTTTTTGGGGTTTTTTTTTGGGGGGCTCCCAGGTGCAGCTGGTGGCAAACTCCTAATACCTGCTCCTCGGGGAAAGCCCGGAGACACAATATCTGTGCTGCTGTAGATGTGCTGCCAATGGCCTCTGACGAGCAGCAAGAGCTTGAGTGACTGGCACTTTTCGGGTGGGAGCAATGGTCCGACGTTCATGATTTTTCGGGGTTTTTTTTCGGGGGGCGCCCAGGTGCAGCTGGTGGCAAACGTCGAAGCCCTGCTCCTCAGGGAAAGACCGGAGCCCTAGTGTCTGTGCTGCTGTAGATGCGCTGCCAATGGCCGCTGAGGAGCAGCAAGAGCTTGAGTGGCTGGCACTTTTGGTGTGGGAGCAATCGTCCGACGTTCGTGATTTTTCAGGGTTTTTTTTCGGGGTGCGCCCAGGTGCAGCTGGTGGCAAACGTCGAAGCCCTGCTCCTCAGGGAAAGACCGGAGCCCCAGTGTCTGTGCTGCTGTAGATGCGCTGCCAATGGCCGCTGAGGAGCAGCAAGAGTTTGAGTGGCTGGCACTTTTGGTGTGGGAGCAATCGTCCGACGTTCGTGATTTTTCGGGTTTTTTTCACCGGGGCCGCCCAGGTGCATCTGGTGGCAAACGTCGAAGCCCTGCTCCTCAGGGAAAGCCCGGAGCCCCAATGTCTGTGCTGCTGTAGATGCACTGCCAATGGCTGCTGAGGAGCAGCAAGAGCTTGAGTGGCTGGCACTTTTGGTGTGGGAGCAATCGTCCGACGTTCGTGATTTTTCGGGGTTTTTTTTGGGGGCGCACAGGTGCAGCTGGTGCAAACGTCTAAGCCCTGCTCCTCAGGGAAAGCCCGGAGCCCCAATGTCTGTGCTGCTGTAGATGCATTGCGAATGGCCGCTGAGGAGCAGCAAGAGCTTGAGTGGCTGGCACTTTTGGTGTGGGAGCAATCGTCCGACGTTCGTGATTTTTCGGGTTTTTTTTCGGGGGGCGCCCAGGTGCAGCTGGTGGCAAACGCCTAAGCCCTGATCCTCAGGGAACGCCCGGAGCCCCAGTGTCTGTGGTACTGTAGATGCGCTGCCAATGGCCGCTGAGGAGCAGCAAGAGCTTGAGTGGCTGGCACTTTTGGTGTGGGAGCAATCGTCCGACGTTCGTCATTTTTCGGGGTTTTTTTTCAGAGGTCACCCAGGTGCAGCTGGTGGCAAACGTCGAAGCCCTGCTCCTCAGGGAAAGCCCGGAGCCCCAATGTCTGTGCTGCTGTGGATGGGTGCCAATGGCCGCTGAGGAGCAGCAAGAGCTTGAGTGCCTGGCACTTTTGGTGTGGGAGCAATCGTCCGATGTTCATGATTTTTCTGGTTTTTTTTTCGGGGGGCGCCCACGTGCAGCTGGTGGCAAACGTCGAAGCCCTGCTCATCAGGGAAAGACCGGAGCCCCAGTGTCTGTGGTGCTGTAGATGCGCTGCCAATGGCCGCTGAGGAGCAGCAAGAGCTTGAGTGGCTGGCACTTTTGGTATGGGAGCAATCGTCCGACGTTCGTGATTTTTCAGGGTTTTTTCGGGGGCGCCGACGTGCAGCTGGTGGCAAACGTCGAAGCCCTGCTCCTCAGGGAAAGCCGGGAGCCCCAATGTCTGTGGTGCTGTAGATGCGCTGCCAATGGCCGCTGAGGAGCAGCAAGAGCTTGAGTGGCTGGCACTTTTGGTGTGGAGCAATCGTCCGACGTTCATGATTTTTCGGGCTTTTTTTTCGGGGGGCGCCCAGGTGCAGCTGGTGGCAAACGTCGAAGCCCTGCTCCTCAGGGAAAGCCCGGAGCCCCAATGTCTGTGGTGCTGTAGATGCGCTGCCAATGACCGCTGAGGAGCAGCAAGAGCTTGAGTGGCTGGCACTTTTGGTGTGGGAGCAATCGTCCGATGTTCGTGATTTTTCGGGCTTTTTTTCGGGGGGCGCCCAGGTGCAGCTGGTGGCAAACGTCTAAGACCTACTCCTCAGGGAAAGCCCGGAGCCCCAATGTCTGTGCTGCTGTAGATGCGCTGCCAATGGCCGCTGAGGAGCAGCAAGAGCTTGAGTGGCTGGCACTTTTGGTGTGGGAGCAATCGTCCGACGTTCTTGATTTTTCAGGGTTTTTTTTCGGGGTGCGCCCACGTGCAGCTGGTGGCAAACGTCGAAGCCCTGCTCCTCAGGGAAAGCCCGGAGCCCCAATGTCTGTGCTGCTGTAGATGCGCTGCCAATGGCCGCTGAGGAGCAGCAAGAGCTTGAGTGGCTGGCACTTTTGGTGTGGGAGCAATCGTCCGACGTTCGTGATTTTTCAGGGTTTTTTTTACAGAGGGCGCCCAGGTGCAGCTGGTGGCAAACGTCGAAGCCCTGCTCCTCAGGGAAAGCCCGAAGCCCCAATGTCTGTGCTGCTGTAGATGCGCTGCCAATGGCCGCTGAGGAGCAGCAAGAGCTTGAGTGGCTGGCACTTTTGGTGTGGGAGCAATCGTCCGACGTTTGTGATTTTTCAGGGTTTTTTTTCGGGGGCGCCCACGTGCAGCTGGTGGCAAACGTCGAAGCCCTGCTCCTCAGGGAAAGCCCGGAGCCCCAGTGTCTGTGCTGCTGTAGATGTGCTGCCAATGGCCTCTGACGAGCAGCAAGAGCTTGAGTGGCTGGCACTTTTCGGGTGGGAGCAATGGTCCGACGTTCATGATTTTTCAGGGGTTTTTTTTTCGGGGGGCGCCCAGGTGCAGCTGGTGGCAAACGTCGAAGCCCTGCTCCTCAGGGAAAGACCGGAGCCCCAGTGTCTGTGCTGCTGTAGATGCGCTGCCAATGGCCGCTGAGGAGCAGCAAGAGCTTGAGTGGCTGGCACTTTTGGGGTGGGAGCAATCGTCCGACGTTCGTGATTTTTCGGGGTTTTTTTTTCGGGGGCGCCCACGTGCAGCTGGTGGCAAACGTCGAAGCCCTGCTCCTCAGGGAAAGCCCGGAGCCCCAATGTCTGTGGTGCTGTAGATGCGCTGCCAATGGCCGCTGAGGAGCAGCAAGAGCTTGAGTGGCTGGCACTTTTGGTGTGGGAGCAATCGTCCGACGTTCGTGATTTTTCGGGGTTTTTTTTTTTTTCGGGGGCGCCCACATGCAGCTGGTGGCAAACGCCTAATCCCTGCTCCTCAGGGAAAGCCCGGAGCCCCAATATCTGTGCTGCTGTAGATGCGCTGCCAATGGCCGCTGAGGAGCAGCAAGAGCTTGAGTGGCTGGCACTTTTGGTGTGGGAGCAATCGTCCAATCGTCCGACGTTCGTGATTTTTCGGGGTTTTTTTTCGGGGGGCGCCCACGTGCAGCTGGTGGCAAACGTCGAAGCCCTGCTCCTCAGGGAAAGACCGGAGGCCCAATATCTGTGCTGCTGTAGATGCGCTGCCAATGGCCTCTGAGGAGCAGCAAGAGCTTGAGTGGCTGGCACTTTTGGTGTGGGAGCAATGTTCCGACGTTCGTGATTTTTCGGGTTTTTTTTCGGGGGCGCCCAGGTGCAGCTGGTGGCAAACGTCGAAGCCCTGCTCCTCAGGGAAAGACCGGAGCCCCAATGTCTGTGCTGCTGTAGATGCGCTGCCAATGGCCGCTGAGGAGCAGCAAGAGCTTGAGTGGCTGGCACTTTTGGGGTGGGAGCAATCGTCCGACGTTCGTGATTTTTCGGGGTTTTTTTTTCGGGGGCGCCCACATGCAGCTGGTAGCAAACGCCTAATCCCTGCTCCTCAGGGAAAGCCCGGAGCCCCAATGTCTGTGCTGCTGTAGATGCGCTGCCAATGGGAGCTGAGGAGCAGCAAGAGCTTGAGTGGCTGGCACTTTTGGTGTGGGAGCAATCATCCGACGTTCGTGATTTTTCGGGATTTTTTTTTCGGGGGCGCCCAGGTGCAGCTGGTGGCAAACGTCGAAGCCCTGCTCCTCAGGGAAAGCCCGGAGCCCCATATGTCTGTGGTGCTGTAGATGCGCTGCCAATGGCTGCTGAGGAGCAGCAAAAGCTTTAGTGGCTGGCACTTTTGGTGTGGGAGTAATCGTCTGACGTTCGTGATTTTTCGGGGTTTTTTTTTGGGGGGTGCGCCCAGGTGCAGCTGGTGGCAAACGTCGAAGCCCTGCTCCTCAGGGAAAGACCGGAGCCCCAGTGTCTGTGCTGCTGTAGATGCGCTGCCAGTGACCGCTGAGGAGAAGCAAGAGCTTGAGTGGCTGGTACTTTTGGGGTGGGAACAATCGTCTGACGTTCGTGATTTTTCGGGGTTTTTTTTCGGGGGAGCGCCCACGTGCAGCTGGTGGCAAACGTCGAAGCCCTGCTCCTCAGGGAAAGCCCGGAGCCCCAATGTCTGTGGTGCTGTAGATGCGCTGCCAATGGCCGCTGAGGAGCAGCAAGAGCTTGAGTGGCTGGCACTTTTGGTGTGGGAGCAATCGTCCGACGTTCGTGATTTTTCAGGGTTTTTTTCACCGGGGGCGCCCAGGTGCAGCTGGTGGCAAACGTCGAAGCCCTGCTCCTCAGGGAAAGACCGAAGCCCAATGTCTGTGCTGCTGTAGATACGCTGCCAATGGCCACTGAGGAGCAGCAAAAGCTTGAGTGGCTGGCACTTTTGGTGTGGGAGCAATCGTCTGACGTTCGTGATTTTTCGGGGTTTTTTTTCGGGGACGCCCACGTGCTGCTGGTGGCAAACGTCGAAGCCCTGCTCCTCAGGGAAAGCCCGGAGCCCCAATGTCTGTGCTGCTGTAGATGCATTGCGAATGGCCGCTGAGGAGCAGCAAGAGCTTTAGTGGCTGGCACTTTTGGTGTGGGAGCAATCGTCCGACGTTCATGATTTTTCGGGTTTTTTTTCGGGGGGCGCCCACATGCAGCTGGTGGCAAACGCCTAATCCCTGCTCCTCAGGGAAAGCCCGGAGCCCCAATATCTGTGCTGCTGTAGATGCGCTGCCAATGGGCGCTGAGGAGCAGCAAGAGCTTGAGTGTCTGGCACTTTTGGTGTGGGAGCAATCGTCCAATCGTCCGACGTTCGTGATTTTTTGGGTTTTTTTTCGGGGGGCGCCCAGGTGCAGCTGGTGGCAAACGTCGAAGCCCTGCTCCTCAGGGAAAGCCCGGAGCCCCAATGTCTGTGCTGCTGTAGATGCGCTGCCAATGGCCGCTGAGGAGCAGCAAAAGCTTGAGTGGCTGGTACTTTTGGTGTGGGAGCAATCGTCTGACGTTCGTGATTTTTCGGGGTTTTTTTTTGGGGGGTGCGCCCAGGTGCAGCTGGTGGCAAACGTCGAAGCCCTGCTCCTCAGGGAAAGCCCGGAGCCCCAATGTCTGTGGTGCTGTGGATGCACTGCCAATGGCCGCTGAGGAGCAGCAAGAGCTTGAGTGGCTGGCACTTTTGGTGTGGGAGCAATCGTCCGATGTTCATGATTTTTCGGGGTTTTTTTTCGGGGGGCCCCCAGGTGCAGCTGGTGGCAAACGTCGAAGCCCTGCTCCTCAGGGAAAGACCGGAGCCCCAATGTCTGAGCTGCTGTAGATGCGCTGCCAATGGCTGCTGACGAGCAGCAAGAGCTTGAGTGGCTGGCACTTTTCGGGTGGGAGCAATGGTCCGATGTTCATGATTTTTCGGGGTTTTTTTTCGGGGGGCCCCCAGGTGCAGCTGGTGGCAAACGTCGACGCCCTGCTCCTCAGGGAAAGCCCGGAGCCCCAATGTCTGAGCTGCTGTAGATGCACTGCCAATGGCCGCTGAGGAGCAGCAAGAGCTTGAGTGGCTGGCACTTTTGGTGTGGGAGCAATGGTCCGACGTTCATGATTTTTCAGGGTTATTTTTCGGGGGGCGCCCACGTGCAGCTGGTGGCAAACATCGAAGCCCTGCTCCTCAGGGAAAGCCCGGAGCCACAATGTCTGTGCTGCTGTAGATGCGCTGCCAATGGGAGCTGAGGAGCAGCAAGAGCTTGAGTGGCTGGCACTTTTGGTGTGGGAGCAATCGTCTGACGTTCGTGATTTTTCGGGGTTTTTTTTCGGGGGGCGCCACCGTGCTGCTGGTGGCAAACGTCGAAGCCCTGCTCCTCAGGGAAAGCCCGGAGCCCCAATGTCTGTGCTGCTGTAGATGCGCTGCCAATGGCCGCTGAGGAGCAGCAAGAGCTTGAGTGGCTGGCACTTTTGGTGTGGTAGCAATCATCCGACGTTCCTGATTTTTCGGGTTTTTTTTTGGGGGGCGCCCAGGTGCAGCTGGTGGCAAACTTCGAAGCCCTGCTTCTCAGGGAAAGACCAAAGCCCCAATGTCTGTGCTGCTGTAGATACGCTGCCAATGGCTGCTGAGGAGCAGCAAGAGCTTGAGTGGCTGGCACTTTTGGTGTGGGAGCAATCGTCTGACATTCGTGATTTTTCGGGGGTTTTTTTTGGGGGGTGCGCCCAGGTGCAGCTGGTGGCAAACCTCGAAGCCCTGCTCCTCAGGGAAAGCCCGGAGCCCCAGTGTCTGTGGTGCTGTGGATGCACTGCCAATGGCCACTGAGGAGCAGCAAGAGCTTGAGTGGCTGGCACTTTTGGTGTGGGAGCAATCGACCGACGTTCGTGATTTTTCGGGTTTTTTTTTTTCGGGGGCCGCCCAAATGCAGCTTGTGGCAAACGCCTAATACCTGCTCCTCAGGGAAAGCCCGGAGCCACACTATCTGTGCTGCTGTGGATGCGCTGCCAATGGTCTCTGACGAGCAGCAAGAGCTTGAGTGGCTGGCACTTTTGGTGTGGGTGCAATCATCCGACGTTCGTGATTTTTCGGGATTTTTTCACCGGGGGGGCCCAGGTGCAGCTGGTGGCAAACGTCGAAGCCCTGTTCATCAGGGAAAGCCCGAAGCCCCAATGTCTGTGGTGCTGTAGATGCGCTGCCAATGGCTGCTGAGGAGCAGCAAAAGCTTTAGTGGATGGCACTTTTGGTGTGGGAGCAATCGTCTGACGTTCGTGATTTTTCGGGGTTTTTTTTGGGGGGTGCGCCCAGGTGCAGCTGGTGGCAAACGTCGAAGCCCTCCTCCTCAGGGAAAGCCCGGAGCCCCAATGTCTGTGGTGCTGTGGATGCACTGCCAATGGCCGCTGAGGAGCAGCAAGAGCTTGAGTGGCCGGCACTTTTCGGTTGGGAGCAATGGTCCGATGTTCATGATTTTTCGGGGTTTTTTTTCGGGGGGTCCCCAGGTGCAGCTGATGGCAAACATCGAAGCCCTGCTCCTCAGGGAAAGCCCGGAGCCCCAGTGTCTGTGCTGCTGTAGATGCGCTGCCAATGGCCGCTGAGGAGCAGCAAGAGCTTGAGTGGCTGACACTTTTGGTGTGGGAGCAATCATCCGACGTTCGTTATTTTTCGGGATTTTTTCACCGGGGGCGCCCAGGTGCAGCTGGTGGCAAACGTCGAAGCCCTGCTCATCAGGGAAAGACCAGAGCCCCAGCGTCTGTGGTGCTGTAGATGCGCTGCCAATGGCTGCTGAGGAGCAGCAAGAGCTTGAGTGGCTGGCACTTTTGGTGTGGGAGCAATCGTCCGACGTTCGTGATTTTTCAGGGTTTTTTTTCGGGGGGCGCCCACGTGCAGCTGGTGGCAAACGCCTAAGCCCTGCTCCTCAGGGAAAGCCCGGAGCCACAATATCTTTGCTGCTGTAGATGCGCTGCCAATGGCCTCTGACGAGCAGCAAGAGCTTGAGTGGCTGGCACTTTTTGGGTGGGAGCAATGGTCCGACGTTCATGATTTTTCAGGGTTATTTTTCGGAGGGCGCCCAGGTGCAGCTGGTGGCAAACGTCGAAGCCCTGCTCCTCAGGGAAAGCCCGGAGCCCCAATGTCTGTGGTGCTGTGGATGCGCTGCCAATGGCCAGTGAGGAGCAGCAAGAGCTTGAGTGGCTGGCACTTTTCGCGTGGGAGCAATGGTCCGATGTTCATGATTTTTTGGGTTTTTTTTCGGGGGGCGCCCAGGTGCAGCTGGTGGCAAACATCGAAGCCCTGCTCCTCAGGGAAAGACCGGAGCCCCAATGTCTGTGCTGCTGTAGATGCGCTGCCAATGGCCGCTGAGGAGCAGCAAGAGCTTGAGTGGCTGGCACTTTTGTTGTGGGAGCAATCGTCCGACGTTCGTGATTTTTCAGGGGTTTTTTTTCGGGGGGCGCCCAGGTGCAGCTGGTGGCAAACGTCGAAGCCCTGCTCCTCAGGGAAAGACCGGAGCCCCAATGTCTGTGCTGCTGTAGATGCGATGCCAATGGCCGCTGAGGAGCAGCAAGAGCTTGAGTGGCTGGCACTTTTGGTGTGGGAGCAATCATCCGACGTTCGTGATTTTTCGGGTTTTTTTTTCGGGGGGCGCCCAGGTGCAGCTGGTGGCAAACGTCGAAGCCCTGCTCCTCAGGGAAAGAATGGAGCCCTAGTGTCTGTGCTGCTGTAGATGCGCTGCCAATGGCCGCTGAGGAGCAGCAAGAGCTTGAGTGGCTGGCACTTTTGGTGTGGGAGCAATCGTCCGACGTTCGTGATTTTTCAGGGTTTTTTTTTCGGGGGCGCCCAGGTGCAGCTGGTGGCAAACGTCGAAGCCCTGCTCCTCAGGGAAAGACCGGAGCCCCAGTGTCTGTGCTGCTGTAGATGCGCTGCCAATGGCCGCTGAGGAGCAGCAAGAGCTTGAGTGGCTGGCACTTTTTGTGTGGGAGCAATCGTCTGACGTTCGTGATTTTTCGGGGTTATTTTGGGGGGGGGCGCCCACGTGCAGCTGGTGGCAAACGTCGAAGCCCTGCTGCTCAGGGAAAGCCCGGAGCCCCAATGTCTGTGCTGCTGTAGATGCATTGCGAATGGCCGCTGAGGAGCAGCAAGAGCTTTAGTGGCTGGCACTTTTGGTGTGGAGCAATCGTCCGACGTTCGTGATTTTTCGGGTTTTTTTTCCGGGGGCGCCCACATGCAGCTGCTGGCAAATGCCTATTCCCTGCTCCTCAGGGAAAGCCCGGAGCCCCAATATCTGTGCTGCTGTAGATGCGCTGCCAATGGGCGCTGAGGAGCAGCAAGTGCTTGAGTGGCTGGCACTTTTGGTGTGGGAGCAATCGTCCAATCGTCCGACGTTCGTGATTTTTCGGGTTTTTTTTTCGGGGGGCGCCCACGTGCTGCTGGTGGCAAACGCCTAATACCTGCTCCTCAGGGAAAGACCGGAGGCCCAATATCTGTGCTGCTGTAGATGCGCTGCCAATGGCCTCTGACGAGCAGCAAGAGCTTGAGTGGCTGGCACTTTTCAGGTGGGAGCAATGTTCCGATGTTCATGATTTTTCGGGGTTTTTTTTTGGGGGGCGCCCAGGTGCAGCTGGTGGCAAACATCGAAGCCCTGCTCCTCAGGGAAAGACCGGAGCCCTAGTGTCTGTGCTGCTGTAGATGCGCTGCCAATGGCCGCTGAGGAGCAGCAAGAGCTTGAGTGGCTGGCACTTTTGGTGTGGGAGCAATCGTCCGACGTTCGTGATTTTTCGGGTTTTTTTCGGGGGGCGCCCACATGCAGCTGGTGGCAAACGCCTGATCCCTGCTCCTCAGGGAAAGCCCGGAGCCCCAATATCTGTGCTGCTGTAGATGCGCTGCCAATGGTTGCTGAGGAGCAGCAAGAGCTTGAGTGGCTGGCACTTTTGGTGTGGGAGCAATCATCCGACGTTCGTGATTTTTCGGGATTTTTTCACCGGGGGAGCCCAGGTGCAGCTGGTGGCAAACGTCGAAGCCCTGCTCCTCAGGGAAAGCCCGGAGCCCCAATGTCTGTGGTGCTGTAGATGCGCTGCCATTGGCCGCTGAGGAGCAGCAAAAGCTTTAGTGGCTGGCACTTTTGGTGTGGGAGCAATCGTCTGACGTTCGTGATTTTTCGGGGGTTTTTTTTTGGGGGGTGCGCCCAGGTGCAGCTGGTGGCAAACGTCGAAGCCCTGCTCCTCAGGGAAAGCCCGGAGCCCCAATGTCTGTGGTGCTGTGGATGCACTGCCAATGGCCGCTGAGGAGCAGCAAGAGCTTTAGTGGCCGGCACTTTTGGTTTGGGAGCAATCGTCCGACGTTCGTGATTTTTCGGGTTATTTTTTCGAGGGGCGCCCACGTGCTGCTGGTGGCAAACGCCTAAGCCCTGCTCCTCAGGGAAAGCCCGGAGCGCCAATATACGTGCTGCTGTAGATGCGCTGGCAATGGCCTCTGAGGAGCAGCAAGAGCTTGAGTGGCTGGCACTTTTGGCGTGGAAGCAATCGTCCGATGTTCGTGATTTTTCAGGGTTTATTTTCGGGGGGCGCGCACGTGCAACTGGTGGCAAACGTCGAAGCCCTGCTCCTCAGGGAAAGAACGGAGCCCCAGTGTCTGTGGTGCTGTAGATGCGCTGTCAATGGCCGCTGAGGAGCAGCAAGAGCTTGAGTGGCTGGCACTTTTGGGGTGGGAGCAATCATCCGACGTTCTTGATTTTTCAGGGTTTTTTTTCGCGGGGTGCCCACGTGCAGCTGGTGGCAAACGTCGAAGCCCTGCTCCTCAGGGAAAGACCGGAGCCCCAGTGTCTGTGCTGCTGTAGATGCGCTGCCAATGGCCGCTGAGGAGCAGCAAGAGCTTGAGTGGCTGGCACTTTTGGGGTGGGAGCAATCATCCGACATTCGTGATTTTTCTGGGTTATTTTTCGGGGGGGGCCAGGTGCGGCTGGTGGCAAACGCCTAAGCCCTGCTCCTCAGGGAAAGCCCGGAGCCCTAATGTCTGTGGTGCTGTAGATGCACTGCCAATGGCCGCTGAGGAGCAGCAAGAGCTTGAGTGGCTGGCACTTTTGGTGTGGGAGCAATCATCCGACGTTCGTGATTTTTCGGGATTTTTTCACCGGGGGCGCCGAGGTGCAGCTGGTGGCAAGCGTCGAAGCTCTTCTACTCAGGGAAAGCCCGGAGCCCCAATGTCTGTGCTGCTGTAGATGCACTGCCAATGGCCACTGAGGAGCAGCAAGAGCTTGAGTGGCTGGCACTTTTGGTGTGGGAGCAATCGTCTGACGTTCGTGATTTTTTGGGGTTATATTTGGGGGGGGCGCCCACGTGCAGCTGGTGGCAAACGTCGAAGCCCTGCTTCTCAGGGAAAGCCTGGAGCCCCAATGTCTCTGCTGCTGTGGATACATTGCGAATGGCCGCTGAGGAGCAGCAAGAGCTTTAGTGGCTGGCACATTTGGTGTGGGAGCAATCGTCCGACATTCGTGATTTTTCGGGTTTTTTTTCGGGGGGCGCCCAGGTGCAGCTGGTGGCAAACGTCGAAGCCCTGCTCCTCAGGGAAAGACCGGAGCCCTAGTGTCTGTGGTGCTGTAGATGCATTGCGAATGGCCGCTGAGGAGCAGCAAGAGCTTTAGTGTCTGGCACTTTTGGTGTGGTAGCAATCGTCCGACGTTCGTGATTTTTCGGTTTATTTTTCGGGGGGCGCCCACATGCAGCTGGTGGCAAACGCCTAATACCTGCTACTCAGGGAAAGCCCGGAGCCCCAATGTCTGTGCTGCTGTAGATGCGCTGCCAATGGCCGCTGAGGAGCAGCAAGAGCTTGAGTGGCTGGCACTTTTGGGGTGGGAGCAATCATCCGACGTTCGTGATTTTTCGGGGTTTTTTTTCGGGGGCGCCCAGGTGCACCTGGTGGCAATCGTCGAAGCCCTGCTCCTCAGGGAAAGCCCGGAGCCACAATGTCTGTGCTACTGTAGATGCGCTGGCAATGGCCTCTGACGAGCAGCAAGAGCTTGAGTGGCTGGCACTTTTGGTGTGGGAGCAATCATCCGACGTTCGTGATTTTTAGGGATTTTTTCAGAGGGGGCACCCACGTGCAGCTGGTGGCAAACGTCTAAGCCCTGCTCCTCAGGGAAAGACCGGAGCCCCAATGTCTGTGGTGCTGTAGATGCGCTGCCAATGGCTGCTGAGGAGCAGCAAGAGCTTGAGTGGCTGGCACTTTTGGTGTGGGAGCAATCGTCTGACGTTCGTGATTTTTCGGGGTTATTTTTGGGGGGGGCGCCCAGGTGCAGCTGGTGGCAAACGTCGAAGCCCTGCTCCTCAGGGAAAGCCCGGAGCCCCAATGTCTGTCCTGCTGTGGATGCATTGCGAATGGCCGCTGAGGAGCAGCAAGAGTTTTAGTGGCTGGCACTTTTGGTGTGGGACCAATCGTCCGACGTTCGTGATTTTTCGGGTTATTTTTTCGGGGGGCGCCCAGGTGCAGCTGGTGGCAAACGCCTAATCCCTGCTACTCAGGGAAAGCCCGGAGCGCCAATATATGTGCTGCTGTAGATGCACTGGCAATGGCCTCTGACGAGCAGCAAGAGCTTGATTGGCTGGTACTTTTCAGGTGGGAGCAATGGTCCGACGTTCATGATTTTTCGGGGTTTTTTTTCGGGGGGCGCCCAGGTGCAGCTGGTGGCAAACGCCTAATACCTGCTCCTCAGGGAAAGCCCGGAGCCACAATGTCTGCGGTGCTGTAGATGCGCTGCCAATGGCCTCTGACGAGCAGCAAGAGCTTGAGTGGCTGGCACTTTTGGTGTGGGACCAATCGTCCTACGTTCGTGATTTTTCGGGGTTTTTTTCACCGGGGCGCCCAGGTGCAGCTGGTGGCAAACGTCGAAGCCCTGCTCCTTAGGGAAAGACCGGAACCCTAGTGTCTGTGCTGCTGTAGATGCGCTGCCAATGGCCGCTGAGGAGCAGCAAGAGCTTGAGTGGCTGGCACTTTTGGTGTGGGAGCAATCGTCCGACGTTCGTGATTTTTCGGGGTTTTTTTCCGGGGGCACCCACATGCAGCTGGTGGCAAACGCCTAATCCCTGCTACTCAGGGAAAGCCCGGAGCCCCAATGTCTGTGGTGCTGTAGATGCGCTGCCAATGGCCGCTGAGGAGCAGCAAGAGCTTGAGTAGCTGGCACTTTTGGTGTGGGAGCAATCGTCCGACGTTCGTGACTTTTCGGGATTTTTTCACCGGGGCGCCCAGGTGCAGCTGGTGGCAAACGTCTAAGCCCTGCTCCTCAGGGAAAGGCCGGAGCCCCAATGTCTGTGGTGCTTAAGATGCGCTGGCAATGGCCAGAGAGGAGCAGCAAGAGCTTGAGTGGCTGGCACTTTTGGTGTGGGAGCAATCGTCCGACGTTCGTGATTTTTTGGGTTTTTTTTCGGGGGGCGCCCACATGCAGCTGGTGGCAAACGCCTAATCCCTGCTACTCAGGGAAAGCCCGGAGCCCCAGTGTCTGTGCTGCTCTAGATGCGCTGGCAATGGCCGCTGAGGAGCAGCAAGAGCTTGAGTGGCTGGCACTTTTGGTGTGGGAGCAAAAGTCCAATCGTCCGACGTTCGTGATTTTTCGGGGTTTTTTTTCGGGGGGCGCCCACGTGCAGCTGGTGGCAATCGTCAAAGCCCTGCTCCTCAGGGAAAGCCCGGAGACCCAATGTCTGTGGTGCTGTAGATGCGCTGCCAATGGCCGCTGAGGAGCAGCAAGAGCTTGAGTGGCTGGCACTTTTGGGGTGGAAGCAATCGTCCGACATTCGTGATTTTTAGGGTATTTTTTCAGTGGGCGCTTCCGTGCAGTTGATGGTAAACTTCGCAGCGCTGTTAGTCAGTTAAAGCCCAGAGCCCCAATGCCTGTGGTGCTGTAGATGCGGCATCAACGGCCAGTAAGGAGCAGCAAGAGCTTGAGTTGCTGGCACTTTTGGTGTGGGAGCAACCGTCCGACGTTCGTACCTTCTATTGTATTTTTTATAGTGGGTGCTCCTATGCAGTTAATAGTAAACGTCGAAGCGCTGTTCGTCAGGGAAAGCCCGGAGCCCCAGTGTCTGTGATGCTGTAAATGCGGCGTCAACTGCCGGTGAGGAGCAGCAAGAGCATGAGTTGTTGGCACTTTTGGTGTGGGAACAATGGTCCGACGTTCTTGCTTTTTAGGGTAATATTTTAGTGGCTTCTCCAGTGCACTTGATGGTAAATGTCGAAGCGCTGTTCGTCAGGGAAAGCCCGGAGCCCCAATGTCTGTGGTGTTGTAGATGTGGCATCAACAACCGTTGAGGAGCAGCAAGAGCTGCTCACAGGGCTGCCGGGTTGAAATGGTGGAAAATGTCGGAGTCCTGGTGGTCTAGGACTGACCAGGACAATTCCCAACGTCAGACGATTGCTCTGGGCTTCCCTAGGCCAACAGGACTCTGACATTTGCCACCAAGTCAACCTGGCAGCCCTCTGAGAATAAATCTTATAAATCCCAAACATCAGACGATTACTCCAACACCAGAAGTGCCTGCTCTAAAAGTTCTTGCTGCTCCTCACCGACTCTTCCCACCGCATCTACAGGCTCAAAAACATTGGGTCTCTCGGCTTTCCTACACCACCAGGATTCTGACACTTACTATTGACGTACGGAAATGGACTCTGTAACTCGGAAGTTATAAACTAGGTATGTTTATTGCGTGCAGATGCACGGGGGATCGCTCCACCACAAGCGTGCATGCCCGAGGTAGCAAACCATCCCATTTTTATACAATAAAACAATGAAGGACTCCCGAGAAGGACTTGGGAGTGGTGGTGGACGAGAAGCTCAACATGAGCTGGCAATGCACCCTTGCGGCCCAGAAGGCCAACCGCATCCTGGGCTGCATCAAGAGGAGCGTGGCCAGCAGGTCGAGGGAGGTGATTCTCCCCCTCTACTCTGCCCTGGTGAGACCCCACCTGGAGTACTGCGTCCAGTTCTGGAGCCCCCAACACAAGAAGGACATGGACCAGTTGGAGAAGGTCCAGAGGAGGGCCAGGAAGATGATAAAAGGGCTGGAGCACCTCTCGTATGAGGACAGGCTGAGAGAACTGGGGCTGTTCAGCCTGGAGAAGAGGAGGCTCCGGGGAGACCTGATAGCGGTCTTCCAGTACCTCAAGGGGGCCTACAAGAAAGATGGGGAAAGGCTGTTTAGTAGGGCCTGTTGCAATAGGACGAGGGGTAATGGTTTTAAGATAGAGGGGGGTAGATTTAGATTGGAAATTAGGAAAAATTTTTTTACAATGCGAGTTATAGAACACTGGAACAGGTTGCCCAGAAAGGTGGTGGAGGCCCCATCCCTGGAGACGTTCAAGGCAGGCAGGATGAGGCTCTGAGCAACCTGATCTAGTCAGGGATGTCCCTGCTCCTTGCAGGGGGGTTGGACTAGATGACCTTTGAAGGTCCCTTCCAACTCTAACCATTCTATGATTCTATGATTCTATGAATATTCAATTGACGCCTATACATATTCATTACCTAAACCCGCCTACTCTCGCTTCGTATGCTAATTAGCTTATCAGTCCTTCGCACTTGCGCAAATTCTGCCAATAATTGTGGGCAGGGGTCTTCGGTGGTCCTTGGGATGAAGGCCGTAGGTCTTCTTCATGGTGTACTTTTCACCTTTAGCCTAGAATGCAATGATCCTGCAAGCTTGCAGTGTTCTTATCAGCTTGAGCTGATTCATGTCCTTGTTAACCATCTGTTTTCCTTTAGCAAGGAGGTTTATAGACGTATTTGTGACACATGCCATCCTGGTTTTGAATTCTTGTTCTTTCTAATCACTCCCTTGAGATAATGCGAGACTGTTTCTCACTCCTTACAAATGAGTCCTTCGTCAGGAAAAGAAAAAAAAACAGACTTCCTCCTCCATTAATTGTTTCTCTAAGCTCTATGGTTACATGACTATGTTTTATAACTATATTCTTGTCCTGGTTCTGGCTAGGATAGAGTTAATATTCCCCTGAGCTGGGTGGAGAACTGAAGCTGGTAGCTCCTATGGCTGGGATAGTTAACTAATTAGCTAACAGCTGGGGTTAATTCACTCAAATGAGCCAAAGGGCTATTCCATCCCGTCTGACATCATGCTCAGTATATAAGTGAGGAGGGTGCTGAAGGGAGCCTCCTGCTACTTGGAAGGAACTAAGTGTGGAGATTTGTTGTAAGCCGTTATACTGTATTTGTATTGCATCACTGTTTTGTTTTCTTCTGTCATTACTGTTAAATTTACTTTTTGTTCAATCTCAACCCACGTGTTTGGTTTTTTTCCTGGTTTTCTTTTGTTTACCAAATCTCCCCCTGTTCTCTTGGAGGGGGGGGCAGGGAGTGAGAGAGAGACTGCATAGTCTGGTCCCGATTGGGGCTGAACTACAGCAATTCTTTAAGTGCATACATATATAGTTGTGATTAACTTATTGTCCCATTTCTACGTGGTCCCCTATATCAATCCCCCCTTTTTATCAATCACACTAAGTAAATTCTTTTACTTAAACAGTTTCCCTGAATGCTATGAAGCATCATACACGGTTTTGTTTGGGGGCGGGGGGGAGCCTAATGTGGTAGCTTCTGTCGGAAACTGCTATAAGTCGCTCCCCTTTGTTCAGTGGATTCGGCCAGGCCTAAGGCGGACCCGCTGCTGGCCAAAGCTGAGCCGATTGGTAGCAGAATGTTCTGTGATAACGCCTCTGCGATAACATATGTAAGAAGGGGAAAACAGAAGAAAAAAAAGAGAGAAGAGAAGATGTGAAGAAGCTGAGCGGGGGCAGAGGCACAGAGGGGGAGGCACAGGCCTCATGGGCCTTGCAGGCCTCACCCTCTGGCCTCTCGCCAGGCTGCTGACTGGGCCCGAATCGGCCCGTGGAGGGCCCGCTGGGACAGCCATTCTGGAGAGACTGCACTCCGTGGAAGACATGACCCACGCCAGAGCAGTTTCACGAAGGACTGTGATGTATGGGAGGGACCCCACAACAGGGCAGGGGAGGAATGTGAGGAGTTCTTCCCCCGACCATGAAGCAGCGGCGTAAAACAACGTGTGATGAACTGACCGCAATCCCCATTCCCTCTTCCCTTTCCTGTGCAACTCGGCGGGGGAGGGGGAAGGTAGTAGAGGTTTTGCCCGTAACGGTAACTTTAAGGATTTCTCCCTGTCCTTATCTCAAACCTCGAGCCGTTTTTCTTTATATTATCTCCCCCTGTTCTCTCGGAGGGTGGGGGGAGTGAGAGAGAGACTGCGTAGTCTGGTCGTGATCGGGGCTGAACTACGACAGTGTTACTTTCTTAAACATTCTCCAAACCCATAGGTACAGCATAATAGTTAATATTAATAAAATTCCTAAGCTAATCAAGAAGATCACAACAGGGGGCACCGTAGTATTAAGGATCCCTGTTGCCTCTGTCCCAACCCCACTCATGCCCTGAGTACATTTCCTTTTCATGCATAACCACAGCGGCCAAGTTTAAGCCCGACCATTTAAAAGGTGGTCCCATGCTTCCTGTAAAGCCAAGGTAGGCGTGAGACCACTGCCATTTGGTGTCCTTTTGATTACAAGTTAGTGGTAAGATGCAGGAAAATATTGTAAGCCCAACCACAATTCCAGTTAAACAATTGATCATTTTAGGATTTAGTTGTTCTAGTGGATTAGTACAGCTACTTCTGTAGATAATGTACTGCCTTCTGTGACCTACTAAAATGGGTTTTATATTTCCTATAATAAAATGACAAATAAGATATAAACTGCACCGATGACAGATTTGGGTGAGATTAGTTACTGGCCGGTCCTGGTTTCTTTGTCCGGTATCGTTTGCTGTGGTGTCCCACCGGTTCACTACTGCTTTTGGCTCACATACTTGTTACCCACATTGTTCCTGCCCTTATCCGTTCAAACGAGTTTAAGTCTCAAGTCTTCGTTGTTGTCTGGAGTTACTTTCCACAAGGTTGCAGAGGCTCTCTTGATCCGAGTATGGTGTATGCAGGAGTTCTGTCCCTCTACCTTAATTGCCGTGTAGGTGGTGAGGAGGACTTGAAAAGGTCCGGTCCACTGTGGTTCCGGGGTTTTTTCTGTAAGAGACTGAACATATATATAGTCCCCTGGTTGTCTATCATGAACAGGCCCATCCAGACCCCTACTACATGTTCCCATTACATGTTTTTCAATTCTTTTTAATTGTTTGTTTAGTGCCACCATATAGGAGGTCATTATTTCTTCACCAATTTGTGAAGATGTTCCCTTTTGTACCCCGTAGGGTCGTCCATATAGAATTTCGAGTGGACTAAGCCCTTCTCTTGCTCTTGGTCTGGTTCGTATTTGTATAAGAGCTAATGGTAAAGACTGAGGCCAAGTTAGATGAGTTTCCTGACCCAACTTGACAATCTGTTGTTTGATTAGGTGATTCATTTTCTCCACCTGGCCACTTGATTGTGGTCGGTAAGAGGTATGTAATTGCCAATCTATCCCTAGATGGTGGCTAATTTCTTGTACTATTCTGGACACAAAATGTGGTCCTCTATCCGAGGACATTACCGCTGGGACTCCAAACCTAGGTACTATTTCCTGGAGCAGTATTTTGGTTACTTCCCGGGCTTTAGCAGTTCTGCATGGGGAAGCTTCTGGCCAGCCTGAAAAGGTATCAGTAAGTACTACTAAGTATCGGTACCCCCCTTTTCTAGGGAGTTCTGAGAAATCAATCTGCCAATGTTGTCCCGGACCATTCCCCTTTCCGATTTTTTCAAGTTTCGGCCCTTTTACAACTTTAGGATTAGTCTGGAGACAAAGATCACATTGTTGACTTACTTGTCTAACGGTAGTGTATAAGTTTCATGCTATTATGTTCCTGATGAGATCTTTATATAGGGCTTCTGCCCCGCCCCCCCCCCAAGTGTCTTTTTCTATGTTCTTCTCGGACTACTGACCATATCATGTAGGAGGGAATTACTACCCTCCCGTGTGAGGGGTAGTAATTGGCCCACCCTTCCTCATTATATGATCCCTTTAGATCATTAATAAGTTTGCCGTCTTCCTTTGTGTTATTCTGGTTTACCTTCTAGAAATACCTGTCCCTCAGGTATTAGCGCACCCTCTACCTTGATTGTTTCTCTAGCTGCTTGTTTTGCTTCCCTATCTGCCAGCTCATTTCCTCTTTCCAATTCTGTGCTCACTTTCTGGTGTGCTTTAATATGCATAATTGCCACCTTTTCGGGAAGTTGGACTGCATTCAGGATTTTCAAAATCTCTTCTGTGTGTTTGATGGTTTTTCCATGAGAATTTAACAGTCCTCTTTCCTTCCATATTGCTCCACGGGCATGTACCACCCCAAAGGCATAATTAGAGTCAGTCCAAATGTTTACAGTCCTTCCCTGGGCTCTCTCCAGGGCTCGGGTAAGGGCTATGATCTCGGCCTTTTGGGCCGAGACGTCGGCTGATAGTGGCCTGGACTCTATCACCTTTTCGAAAGTGGTAAGAGCATATCCGGAATGCCACCTTCCATTTAACATATAGCTGCTTCCGTCGGTGAACCAATGTTCGGCTCCATCAATAGGGACATCTTTAAGATCCGTTCGACTAGAATACGTGGTTTCAATTGTTTCCAAACAGTCATGACTCACTGACTCCCCGATGTTCCCATCAAGGAATGAGGCCGGATTGATGATGTTTGTGGTCACGATTTCAACATCATCCTGTTCAACCATTATAGCTTGATATTTCAGGAACCTTTGTGGGGAAAGCCAATGCCCTCCTTTTGCTTCAAGGACCGCAGATACAGTATGGGAAACTAGGACAGTCATTTTCTGGCCTAGAGTGAACTTTTGGGCTTCTTGAATGTTTAGAATGACAGCTGCTACTGCTCTCAGACAGCTGGGCCACCCTTTCGCAGCAGCATCCAGCTGTTTGGAGAAGTATGCTACCGCCCATCTGTATGGTCCCAAATCTTGTGCCAATATTCCTAGTGCCATTCCTTGTTTTTCGTGGGAAAATAGAAAAAATGGCTTACTCACATCAGGAAGTCCCAATGCTGGTGCCGACATCAGGGCTTTCTTCAGCTGATGGAAGGCTCGATCTGACTCAGCATCCCACTGGAGATCCTTTTGGTTAGCTGCTATCAGGGAATATAGGGGCTTAACAAGCAGACCATAATCACATATCCAGAGTCGGCACCACCCCGTCATTCCTAAGAATGTCCGTAGTTCCTTTATAGTTCGTGGTCGGGGGGGTTTGGCATATGGCCTCTTTCCGGGCTTGTCCTAGGATCTGTTGTCCGACACTGATCTTGTACCCCAGGTACGTGACCTGGGTT
This sequence comes from Otis tarda, assembly GCA_026413225.1. Taxonomy (NCBI): domain Eukaryota; kingdom Metazoa; phylum Chordata; class Aves; order Otidiformes; family Otididae; genus Otis; species Otis tarda. The sequence goes on from CM048584.1 coordinate 1,981,170, forward strand.
TGTAACAACACCTGTGCCTTTTTCTTAGAAACCCGATATCCCTGTAGTCTTAGGAAATTTAACAGACTCACGGTCCAAATGACACAGGATTCTTTGGTCCTGGTTGCAATAAGAAGGTCGTCTACATATTGTAACACCTTCCTTTCTTCTGATGGTGGTTCCCATGATTCCAAGTCCTTTGCTAGCTGATTCCCAAAAAACCGTGGGGCTATTTTTAAACCCCTGCGGCAACACCGTCCATGTGAGCTGGGTCTTTCGACCACTTTTGGGATTTTCCCATTCGAAAGCAAAAATTTTCTGGCTGGCTTCATGGAGAGGGAGGCAAAAGAAAGCATCTTTTAAATCTAGGACCGTAAACCAAGCTAAATCAGGTTTTAGCGTGGTTAATAGGGAATAGGTGTTAGCTACCACAGGGTATAGGTCCGCTGTTATTTTGTTGATGGCTCTTAAGTCTTGAACTATCCTATAGGACCCGTCAGGTTTCTTAACTAGAAGGATAGGTGTATTGAATTCTGACTCACATTCTTTTAGTAGTCTTAGTTCTATGAACCGCTCTATGATTGGACAAATTCCTTCCCTATCTTCCATTTTCAGTGGGTATTGTTTGATCCTTATGGCACTCTGTCCCTTCTTTAGTTTTACTATTATTGGTGGTGCGTTCTTTGCTCATCCCGGTATATCGGTTGCCCAGACTCCGGGATATACTTGGTCAGCAATTCTTGCACCAATTTCTCCTGTTGCAGGGGTACTGACCAAGGATAGACTCATAATTTGAACGTATTGGTGATCATTTACCTCCAGAGTAACTTCCCCTTGCTTAAATTTGATTGTTGCTTCTAGTTGTTCTAATAAATCCCTAGCAAGAAGGGCCTTTGGAGAATTTGGCATATACAGAAATTTATGGATCCCCACTTGCTTCCCCAATTTGTATTTTAAGGATCTGCAAAAGTAAGCCTCTTCAGCCTGGCCTGTCGCACCTTTCACTGTAATATAATCATTTTCCAGAGGCATCAAAGCTTGATTCAGAACAGAATAAGTCGCTCCCGTGTCTACTAAAAATTTGATTTCTTTTTGTTCTTCCCCTAACTTTATTTTTACTACGAGGTCGGCTAGACAGTTTTCTTCAGCCACGTGAGCTACCGTTTTCCCTTGATTGTTGCGCCATCTAGCGTTCCTTTGGCGCTCAGGGCACTCGTTCTTCCAGTGTCCGGGCTTTTTATATAGCGCACATTGATTGCCTCAGCCCACGCATTGGTTTAACTTTACATTTCCGATTTTCATTTTTCTCTTACCACTGCTAGTATTTTCTTCTCGTCTTGCCTGTAACTTTCCTCTCGATTCCTAAATATTCTCCATGCTTCTTCTAATAACCTTTCTAAGGTTCTGTTTTCAGGAGGTCTTAGTTTTTGCAATTTGCGCCTAATATCCCCTTGTGATTGTCCCAAAAAGAGGGATATTAGTTGCTGTGCGCCTGCCTCTGAATTCGGATCTAGAGACGTGTGCCGGCGCATCGCATCTCTTAGTCGGTCTAGGAACTCGACCGGGGTTTGAGAAGGACCCTGTCTGACCGCATATAACATTGCCCAATTTATTGTTCTGGGAATTGCTTTTTCCATCCCTCTGAATAGCCATTCCTGGTATGCCTGTAACCTTTCCATATCAGCAGAGCGGTTTGGATCCCATGTCGGGTCTAACAAGGGAAACCATTCTCTAGAATTACCTCTCTTTATATCATAGTGTTCCTTTGCAAGCTCTCCTGCTGTTTTTATAATTAGTTGTTTCTCAGTTTCAGTCAGGCAATCCAATAACAAATGTATGTCACGCCAGTCGGGATTGTGTTGTTTCACTATAAATTTAAAATGTTGTGCCGTATTTATCGGATCATTTCGGTATTCTCGGGCAACCTCTTCCCATTCTTTCAGATCGGCGCCCGTGAATGGAATTTTTATCTTCATGGTTCCTCGGAGCGGTTTTACAGCTTCTCGGAGCGGTTCCTGTAAGACAGTCTTCCGTCCAATGCGTGAAGACACTGGGCTACTTGGAGCCGTAGTGGGGGGCTCATGTGTTTCCTTGTGTGGAGGCCGGCATTTGACCTTCTTTAGAAATAGTTTGTGGGATGTCCCGTTCGTCCGGGGGTGGATTGGGAGCCCCGGCAGAGCCCTGTCTCCCTATCCCATAAGATGGGTTGAATAAATCACCTAACACGGGCTCTTGTTCCTCGTTTAGTTTAGAACATCTTTGTCCAATACTACATGCTGAACAACACCTTCTCAACTTTCCTTTACGCTCTCTCCTATCTTCTCTTTCGAGGGCTTGTACCATAGGATCCCCGAGGGGTACTAATCCGCAGTCTCTCTGCCATTCAGGTTTCTCCTGAAGGACCAAAAAAAAACCGTGTCTACACATGATACTTCATCCCATTTTCCTCCCCTTCTTAGGAAAAACAATAGTTGCAGGAGAGTGTCCGTCCTAAGGACATTTCACTTCATTCTCCAGTTTATATAGAGGCCACCACTGATTACAATACCTAACCAATTTCTTTTTTAACTTCGGTACCTCCTTGTCTTTGAGAAGAGCAGCAGGAGCGTTCCGTGCTGACCCTTTTCAAGTGAGAGATTGGCCAGACATTTGCTGGTTTAGTGCTTTGCTTCTTCTGCGCAGCTTGGACAAAGAGCATTGCGGGTTTCGCGGTTCAAGTTGTGCAGCGAAGGCAGAGAGCCTCCTCGTCCGGATCCCCGGAGCTCTGCGGGAAAGAGCGAGACGAGAGCCGCGAGAGCTCCGGGTGCGGCCAGCTCGCGTGTGGCGGCGAGCATCCGCTGTTCGTCGGTTGGAGGACGACTTCCTTCTGCGCGGCTGGTTCCAAGTTGACGGTAACTGCCAGTGTGCTAGCTGTGTAGGATAGTGAAGGGGCTCAACGTTTGTGTGTCCGTAGATCTGCTAGAAAGCGCACGTGAAGAGCAGGAAGGGCTTTCAGAGCAGCCGGTTCTCGTGCTGGAGTGTCGCCAGACATCCGCACGTTTAGTGCCTCACTTCACCCGGACAGCTTGGAAAACACGATTGTACCTGTCCCAGCGCAAGCTGTTCAGGAAAGCAGCACGGCGCTACAATGTTCGTGTGCCTTTCGGGCTGCTAGCAAGAAGCCTCCGGAGCAGACACTTCTCGTGCGGCATCACTCGTGCCTTCTACGATCTTTCATGGCTGTTTTTCCTCCGGGCAGCCGGCTTTAGCTGATGAGAAGTGTTGGTGAGCAAATCATCCATGGAAGCGAAGAGTCGCAATGCTTCTGCGCCGGCAGGGCCGTTACCAAGAGCGAGTGAAGAGCAGCAAGAGCTTTCCGTGCTGACCCTTTTCAAGTGAGAGATTGGCCAGACATTTGCTGGTTTAGTGCTTTGCTTCTTCTGCGCAGCTTGGACAAAGAGCATTGCGGGTTTCGCGGTTCAAGTTGTGCAGCGAAGGCAGAGAGCCTCCTCGTCCGGATCCCCGGAGCTCTGCGGGAAAGAGCGAGACGAGAGCCGCGAGAGCTCCGGGTGCGGCCAGCTCGCGTGTGGCGGCGAGCATCCGCTGTTCGTCGGTTGGAGGACGACTTCCTTCTGCGCGGCTGGTTCCAAGTTGACGGTAACTGCCAGTGTGCTAGCTGTGTAGGATAGTGAAGGGGCTCAACGTTTGTGTGTCCGTAGATCTGCTAGAAAGCGCACGTGAAGAGCAGGAAGGGCTTTCAGAGCAGCCGGTTCTCGTGCTGGAGTGTCGCCAGACATCCGCACGTTTAGTGCCTCACTTCCCCGGACAGCTTGGAAAACACGATTGTACCTGTCCCAGCGCAAGCTGTTCAGGAAAGCAGCACGGCGCTACAATGTTCGTGTGCCTTTCGGGCTGCTAGCAAGAAGCCTCCGGAGCAGACACTTCTCGTGCGGCATCACTCGTGCCTTCTACGATCTTTCATGGCTGTTTTTCCTCCGGGCAGCCGGCTTTAGCTGATGAGAAGTGTTGGTGAGCAAATCATCCATGGAAGCGAAGAGTCGCAATGCTTCTGCGCCGGCAGGGCCGTTTCCAAGAGCGAGTGAAGAGCAGCAAGAGCTTTCCGTGCTGACCCTTTTCAAGTGAGAGATTGGCCAGACATTTGCTGTTTTAGTGCTTTGCTTCTTCTGCGCAGCTTGGACAAACATCCTTGCGGCTTTCGCCGTTCAAGTTGTGCAGCGAAGGCAGAGAGCCTCCTCGTCCGGATCCCCGGAGCTCTGCGGGAAAGAGCGAGACGAGAGCCGCGAGAGCTTCGTGTGCGGCCATCTGGCGTGTGGCGGGCGATCATCTGCTGTTCGTCGGTTGGAGGACGACTTCCTTCTGCGCGGCTGGTTCCAAGTTGACGGTAACTGCCAGTGTGCTAGCTGTGTAGGATAGTGAAGAGGCTCAACGTTTGTGTGTCCGTAGATCTGCTAGAAAGCGCACGTGAAGAGCAGGAAGGGCTTTCAGAGCAGCCGGTTCTCGTGCTGGAGTGTCGCCAGACATCCGCACGTTTAGTGCCTCACCACCCGGACAGCTTGGAAAACACAAATGTCTGGCCAATCTCTCACTTGAAAAGGGTCAGCACGGAATGTTCCTTGCCGCTCCGCTCAAAGACAAGGAGGTACCGAAGTTAAAAAAGAAATTGGTTAGGTATTGTAATCAGTGGTGGCCTCCTGCAACTATTGTTTTTCCTAAGAAGGGGAGGAAAATTGGATGAAGTATCATATGTAGACATTTGCTGGTTTAGTGCTTTGCTTCTTCTGCGCAGCTTGGACAAAGAGCATTGCGGCTTTCGCGGTTCAAGTTGTGCAGCGAAGGCAGAGAGCCTCCTCGTCCGGATCCCCGGAGCTCTGCGGGAAAGAGCGAGACGAGAGCCGCGAGAGCTGGGTGCGGCCAGCTCGCGTGTGTGGCGGCGAGCATCCGCTGTTCGTCGGTTGGAGGACGACTTCCTTCTGCGCGGCTGGTTCCAAGTTGACGGTAACTGCCAGTGTGCTAGCTGTGTAGGATAGTGAAGAGGCTCAACGTTTGTGTGTCCGTAGATCTGCTAGAAAGCGCACGTGAAGAGCAGGAAGGGCTTTCAGAGCAGCCGGTTCTCGTGCTGGAGTGTCGCCAGACATCCGCACGTTTAGTGCCTCACCACCCGGACAGCTTGGAAAACACGATTGTACCTGTCTCAGCGCAAGCTGTTCAGGAAAGCAGCACGGCGTTACAATGTTCCTGTGCCTTTCGGGCTGCTAGCAAGAAGCCTCCGGAGCAGACACTTCTCGTGCGGCATCAGTCGTGCATTCTACGATCTTTCATGGCTGTTTTTCCTCCGGGCAGCCGGCTTTAGCTGATGAGAAGTGTTGGTGAGCAAATCACCCAGGGAAGCAAAGAGTCGCAATGCTTCTGCGCCGGCAGGGCCGTTACCAAGAGCGAGTGAAGAGCAGCAAGAGCTTTCCGTGCTGCCCCTTTTCAAGTGAGAGATTGGCCAGACATTTGCTGGTTTAGTGCTTTGCTTCTTCTGCGCAGCTTGGACAAACATCCTTGCGGCTTTCGCCGTTCAAGTTGTGCAGCGAAGGCAGAGAGCCTCCTCGTCCGGATCCCCGGAGCTCTGCGGGAAAGAGCGAGACGAGAGCCGCGAGAGCTTCGGGTGCGGCCAGCTCCCGTGTGGCAACGAGCATCCGCTGTTCGTCGGTTGGAGGACGACTTCCTTCTGCGCGGCTGGTTCCAAGTTGACGGTAACTGCCAGTGTGCTAGCTGTGTAGGATAGTGAAGAGGCTCAACGTTTGTGTGTCCGTAGATCTGCTAGAAAGCGCACGTGAAGAGCAGGAAGGGCTTTCAGACAAGCCGGTTCTCGTGCTGGAGTGTCGCCAGACATCCGCAGTTTTAGTGCCTCACCACCCGGACAGCTTGGAACACACGATTGTACCTGTCCCAGCGCAAGCTATTCAGGAAAGCAGCACGGCGTTACAATGTTCCTGTGCCTTTCGGGCTGCTAGCAAGAAGCCTCCGGAGCAGACACTTCTCGTGCGGCATCAGTCGTGCATTCTACGATCTTTCATGGCTGTTTTTCCTCCGGGCAGCCGGCTTTAGCTGATGAGAAGTGTTGGTGAGCAAATCACCCAGGGAAGCGAAGAGTCGCAATGCTTCTGCGCCGGCAGGGCCGTTACCAAGAGCGAGTGAAGAGCAGCAAGAGCTTTCCGTGCTGCCCTTTTCAAGTGAGAGATTGCCAGACATTTGCTGGTTTAGTGCTTTGCTTCTTCTGCGCAGCTTGGACAAACATCCTTGCGGCTTTCGCCGTTCAAGTTGTGCAGCGAAGGCAGAGAGCCTCCTCGTCCGGATCCCCGGAGCTCTGCGGGAAAGAGCGAGACGAGAGCCGCGAGAGCTTCGGGTGCGGCCAGCTCCCGTGTGGCAACGAGCATCCGCTGTTCGTCGGTTGGAGGACGATCTGCGCGGCTGGTTCCAAGACGGTAACTGCCAGTGTGCTAGCTGTGTAGTGGAGTGAAGAGGCTCAACGTTTGTGTGTCCGTAGATCTGCTAGAAAGCGCACGTGAAGAGCAGGAAGGGCTTTCAGAGCAGCCGGTTCTCGTGCTGGAGTGTCGCCAGACATCCGCACGTTTAGTGCCTCACCACCCGGACAGCGCGATTGTACCTGTCCCAGCGCAAGTTATTCAGGAAAGCAGCACGGCGTTACAATGTTCCTGTGCCTTCGGGCTGCTAGCAAGAAGCCTGAGCAGACACTTCTCGTGCGGCATCAGTCGTGCCTTCTACGATCTTTCATGGCTGTTTTTCCTCCGGGCAGCCGGCTTTAGCTGATGAGAAGTGTTGGTGAGCAAATCATCGAGGGAAGCGAAGAGTCGCAATGCTTCTGCGCCGGCAGGGCCGTTACCAAGAGCGAGTGAAGAGCAGCAAGAGCTTTCCGTGCTGCCCTTTCGCGAGAGATTGGCCAGACATTTGCTGGTTTAGTGCTTTGCTTCTTCTGCGCAGCTTGGACAAACATCCTTGCGGCTTTCGCCGTTCAAGTTGTGCAGCGAAGGCAGAGAGCCTCCTCGTCCGGATCCCCGGAGCTCTGCGGGAAGAGCGAGACGAGAGCCGCGAGAGCCGGGTGCGGCCAGCTCGCGTGTGGCGGCGAGCATCCGCTGTTCGTCGGTTGAGTGACGACTTCCTTTCTGCGCGGCTGGTTCCAAGTTGACGGCAACTGCCAGTGTGCTAGCTGTGTAGGATAGTGAAGAGGCTCAACGTTTGTGTGTCCGTAGATCTGCTAGAAAGCGCACGTGAAGAGCAGGAAGGGCTTTCAGAGCAGCCGGTTCTCGTGCTGGAGTGTCGCCAGACATCCGCACGTTTAGTGCTTCACCACCCGGACAGCTTGGAAAACACGATTGTACCTGTCCCAGCGCAAGCTGTTCAGGAAAGCAGCACGGCGTTACAATGTTCCTGTGCCTTTCGGGCTGCTAGCAAGAAGCCTCCGGAGCAGACACTTCTCGTGCGGCATCAGTCGTGCCTTCTATGATCTTTCATGGCGTTTTTTCCTCCGGGCAGCCGGCTTTAGCTGATGAGAAGTGTTGGTGAGCAAATCGTCCATGGAAGCGAAGAGTCGCAATGCTTCTGCGCCGGCAGGGCCGTTCCCAAGAGCGAGTGAAGAGCAGCAAGAGCTTTCCGTGCTGCCCCTTTTCAAGTGAGAGATTGGCCAGACATTTGCTGGTTTAGTGCTTTGCTTCTTCTGCGCAGCTTGGACAAACATCCTTGTGGCTTTCGCCGTTCAAGTTGTGCAGCGAAGGCAGAGAGCCTCCTCGTCCGGATCCCCGGAGCTCTGCGGGAAAGAGCGAGACGAGAGCCGCGAGAGCTTCGGGTGCGGCCAGCTCCCGTGTGGCAGCGAGCATCGGCTGTTCGTCGGTTGGAGGACGACTTCCTTCTGCGCGGCAGGTTCCAAGTTGACGGTAACTGCCAGTGTGCTAGCTGTGTAGGATAGTGAAGAGGCTCAACGTTTGTGTGTCCGTAGATCTGCTAGAAAGCGCACGTGAGGAGCAGGAAGGGCTTTCAGAGCAGCCGGTTCTCGTGCTGGAGTGTCGCCAGACATCCTTTTAGTGCCTCACCACCCGGACAGCTTGGAAAATACGGTACAACATTTTAAATTTATAGTGAAACAACACAATCCCGACTGGCGTGACATACATTTGTTATTGGATTGCCTGACTGAAACTGAGAAACAACTAATTATAAAAACAGCAGGAGAGCTTGCAAAGGAACACTATGATATAAAGGGAGGTAATTCTAGAGAATGGTTTCCCTTGTTAGACCCGACATGGGATCCAAACCGCTCTGCTGATATGGAAAGGTTACAGGCATACCAGGAATGGCTATTCAGAGGGATGGAAAAAGCAATTCCCAGAACAATAAATTGGGCAATGTTATATGCGGTCAGACAGGGTCCTTCTCAAACCCCGGTCGAGTTCCTAGACCGACTAAGAGATGCGATGCGCCGGCACACGTCTCTAGATCCGAATTCAGAGGCAGGCGCACAGCAACTAATATCCCTCTTTTTGGGACAATCACAAGGGGATATTAGGCGCAAATTGCAAAAACTAAGACCTCCTGAAAACAGAACCTTAGAAAGGTTATTAGAAGAAGCATGGAGAATATTTAGGAATCGAGAGGAAAGTTACAGGCAAGACGAGAAGAAAATACTAGCAGTGGTAAGAGAAAAATGAAAATCGGGAATGTAAAGTTAAACCAATGCGTGGGCTGACGCCTCTGGGTAGGAATCAATGTGCGCTGTATAAAAAGACCGGACACTGGAAGAACGAGTGCCCTGAGCGCCAAAGGAACGCTAGATGGCGCAACAATCAAGGGAAAACGGTAGCTCACGTGGCTGAAGAAAATTGTCTAGCCGACCTCGTAGTAAAAATAAAGTTAGGGGAAGAACAAAAAGAAATCAAATTTTTAGTAGACACGGGAGCGACTTATTCTGTTCTGAATCAAGCTTTGATGCCTCTGGAAAATGATTAGATTACAGTGAAAGGTGCGACAGGCCAGACTGAAGAGGCTTACTTTTGCAGATCCTTAAAATACAAATTGGGGAAGCAAGTGGGGATCCATAAATTTCTGTATATGCCAAATTCTCCAAAGGCCCTTCTTGCTAGGGATTTATTAGAACAACTAGAAGCAACAATCAAATTTAAGCAAGGGGAAGTTACTCTGGAGGTAAATGATCACCAATACGTTCAAATTATGAGTCTATCCTTGGTCAGTACCCCTGCAACAGGAGAAATTGGTGCAAGAATTGTTGACCAAGTATATCCCGGAGTCTGGGCAACCGATATACCGGGACGAGCAAAGAACGCACCACCAATAATAGTAAAACTAAAGGAGGGACAGAGTGCCATAAGGATCAAACAATACCCACTGAAAATGGAAGATAGGGAAGGAATTTGTCCAATCATAGAGCGGTTCATAGAACTAAGACTACTAAAAGAATGTGAGTCAGAATTCAATACACCTATCGTTCTAGTTAAGAAACCTGATGGGTCCTATAGGATAGTTCAAGACTTAAGAGCCATCAACAAAATAACAGCGGACCTACACCCTGTGGTAGCTAACACCTATTCCCTATTAACCACGCTAAAACCTGATTTAGCTTGGTTTACGGTCCTAGATTTAAAAGATGCTTTCTTTTGCCTCCCTCTCCATGAAGCCAGCCAGAAAAGTTTTGCTTTCGCATGGGAAAATCCCAAAAGTGGTCGAAAGACCCAGCTCACATGGACGGTGTTGCCGCAGGGGTTTAAAAATAGCCCCACGGTTTTTTGGGAATCAGCTAGCAAAGGACTTGGAATCATGGGCACCACCATCAGAAGAAAGGAAGGTGTTACAATATGTAGACGACCTTCTTATTGCAACCAGGACAATCCTGTGTCATTTGGACCGTGAGGCTGTTAAATTTCCTAAGACTACAGGGATATCGGGTTTCTAAGAAAAAGGCACAGGTGTTGTTACAACCCCAGGTCACGTACCTGGGGTACAAGATCAGTGTCGGACAACAGATCCTAGGACAAGCCCGGAAAGAGGCCATATGCCAAACCCCCCGACCACGAACTATAAAGGAACTATGGACATTCTTAGGAATGACGGGGTGGTGCCGACTCTGGATATGTGATTATGGTCTGCTTGTTAAGCCCCTATATTCCCTGATAGCAGCTAACCAAAAGGATCTCCAGTGGGATGCTGAGTCAGATCGAGCCTTCCATCAGCTGAAGAAAGCCCTGATGTCAGCACCAGCATTGGGACTTCCTGATGTAAGCCATTTTTTCTATTTTCCCACGAAAAACAAGGAATGGCACTAGGAATATTGGCACAAGATTTGGGACCATACAGATGGGCGGTAGCATACTTCTCCAAACAGCTGGATGCTGCTGCGAAAGGGTGGCCCAGCTGTCTGAGAGCAGTAGCAGCTGTCATTCTAAACATTCAAGAAGCCCAAAAGTTCACTCTAGGCCAGAAAATGACTGTCCTAGTTTCCCATACTGTATCTGCGGTCCTTGAAGCAAAAGGAGGGCATTGGCTTTCCCCACAAAGGTTCCTGAAATATCAAGCTATAATGGTTGAACAGGATGATGTTGAAATCGTGACCACAAACATCATCAATCCGGCCTCATTCCTTGATGGGAACATCGGGGAGTCAGTGAGTCATGACTGTTTGGAAACAATTGAAACCACGTATTCTAGTCGAACGGATCTTAAAGATGTCCCTATTGATGGAGCCGAACGTTGGTTCACCGATGGAAGCAGCTATATGTTAAATGGAAGGTGGCATTCCGGATATGCTGTTACCACTTTCGAAAAGGTGATAGAGTCCAGGCCACTATCAGCCGACGTCTCGGCCCAAAAGGCCGAGATCATAGCCCTTAACCCGAGCCCTGGAGAGAGCCCAGGGAAGGACTGTAAACATTTGGACTGACTCTAATTATGCCTTTGGGGTGGTACATGCCCGTGGAGCAATATGGAAGGAAAGAGGACTGTTAAATTCTCATGGAAAAACCATCAAACACACAGAAGAGATTTTGAAAATCCTGAATGCAGTCCAACTTCCCGAAAAGGTGGCAATTATGCATATTAAAGCACACCAGAAAGTGAGCACAGAATTGGAAAGAGGAAATGAGCTGGCAGATAGGGAAGCAAAACAAGCAGCTAGAGAAACAATCAAGGTAGAGGGTGCGCTAATACCTGATGGACAGGTATTTCTAGAAGGTAAACCAGAATACACAAAGGAAGACGGCAAACTTATTAATGATCTAAAGGGATCACATAATGAGGAAGGGTGGGCCAATTACTACCCCTCACACAGGAGGGTAGTAATTCCCTCCTACATGATATGGTCAGTAGTTCAAGAAGAACATAGAAAAAGACACTTGGGGGGGGGGGCGGGGCAGAAGCCCTATATAAAGATCTCATCAGGAACATAATAGCACGAAACTTATACACTACCGTTAGACAAGTAAGTCAACAATGTGATCTTTGTCTCCAGACTAATCCTAAAGTTGTAAAAGGGCCGAAACTTGAAAAAATCGGAAAGGGGAATGGTCCGGGACAACATTGGCAGATTGATTTCTCAGAACTCCCTAGAAAAGGGGGGTACCGATACTTAGTAGTACTTACTGATACCTTTTCAGGCTGGCCAGAAGCTTCCCCGTGCAGAACTGCTAAAGCCCGGGAAGTAACCAAAATACTGCTCCAGGAAATAGTACCTAGGTTTGGAGTCCCAGCGGTAATGTCCTCGGATAGAGGACCACATTTTATGTCCAGAATAGTACAAGAAATTAGCCACCATCTAGGGATAGATTGGCAATTACATACCTCTTACCGACCACAATCAAGTGGCCAGGTGGAGAAAATGAATCACCTAATCAAACAACAGATTGTCAAGTTGGGTCAGGAAACTAATCTAACTTGGCCTCAGGCTTTACCATTAGCTCTTATACGAATACGAACCAGACCAAGAGCAAGAGAAGGGCTTAGTCCACTCGAAATTCTATATGGCCGACCCTATGGGGTACAAAAGGGAACATCTTCACAAATTGGTGAAGAAATAATGACCTCCTATATGGTGGCACTAAACAAACAATTAAAAAGAATTGAAAAACATGTAATGGGAACACGTAGTAGGGGTCTGGATGGGCCTGTTCATGATAGACAACCAGGGGACTATATATATGTTCAGTCTCTTACAGAAAAAACCCCGGAACCACAGTGGACCGGACCTTTTCAAGTCCTCCTCACCACCTACACGGCAATTAAGGTAGAGGGACAGAACTCCTGCATACACCATACTCGGATCAAGAGAGCCTCTGCAACCTTGTGGAAAGTAACTCCAGACAGCAACGAAGACTTGAGACTTAAACTCGTTTGAACGGATAAGGGCAGGAACAATGTGGGTAACAAGTATGTGAGCCAAAAGCAGTAGTGAACTGGTGGGACACCACAGCAAACGATACCGGACAAAGAAACCAGGACCGGCCAGTAACTAATCTCACCCAAATCTGCCATCGGTGCAGTTTATATCTTATTTGTCATTTTATTATAGGAAATATAAAACCCATTTTAGGAGGTCACAGAAGGCAGTACAATATCTACAGAAGTAGCTGTACTAATCCACTAGAACAACTAAATCCTAAAATGACCTTGGGTTTACAGGAAGCATGGGACCACCTTTTAAATGGTCGGGCTTAAACTTGGCCGCTGTGGTTATGCATGAAATGGAAATGTACTCAGGGCATGAGTAGGAGGGCCACCAAGATGATCAGAGGGCTGGAGCACCTCTCCTATGAGGACAGGCTGAGAGAGTTGGGGCTGTTCAGCCTGGAGAAGAGGAGGCTCCGGGGAGACCTGATAGCGGTCTTCCAATACCTCAAGGGGGCCTACAGGAAAGATGGGGAGAAACTGTTCAGTAGGGCCTGTTGTGATAGGACAAGGGGTAATGGGTTTAAATTAGAAGGAGCTAGGTTTAGATTAGATATTAGAAAAAAATTTTTTACAATGAGAGTTGTAGAGCACTGGAACAGGTTGCCCAGAGAGGTGGTGGATGCCCCATCCCTGGAAGTGTTCAAGGCCAGGCTGGATGAGGCTCTGAGCAACCTGATCTAGTCAGGGATGTCCCTGCTCTTGCAGGGGGGTTGGACTAGATGACCTTTGAAGGTCCCTTCCAACTCTAACCATTCTATGATTCTATGATTCTATGAGTTCAGCCCCGATCACGACCAGACTACGCAGTCTCTCTCTCACTCCCCCCACCCTCCGAGAGAACAGGGGGAGATAATATAAAGAAAAACGGCTCGAGGTTTGACATAAGGACAGGGAGAAATCCTTAAAGTTACCGTTACGGGCAAAACAGACTCCTCTTGGGGAAAACTATTCATTTATTAATACAAACAGCAAGATAATGAGACAGAGAACAAGATAACCTCCCTCCACCCCTCCCTCTTCCCAAGCTTAACATTACCTCTACTACCTTCCCCCTCCCCACCCCGAGTTGCACAGGAAAGGGAAGAGGGAATGAGGATTGCGGTCAGTTCATCACACGTTGTTTTACGCCGCTGCTTCATGGTTGGGGGAAGAACTCCTCACATTCCTCCCCTGCCCTGTTGTGGGGTCCCTCCCATACATCACAGTCCTTCGTGAAACTGCTCCGGCGTGGGTCATCTCTTCCACGGAGTGCAGTCTCTCCAGAATGGCTGTCCCAGCGGGCCCTCCACGGGCCGATTCGGGCCCAGTCAGCAGCCTGGCGAGAGGCCAGAGGGTGAGGCCTGCAAGGCCCATGAGGCCTGTGCCTCCCGCTCTGTGCCTCTGCCCCCGCTCAGCTTCTTCACATCTTCTCTTCTCTCTTTTTTTTCTTCTGTTTTCCCCTTCTTACATATGTTATCGCAGAGGCGTTATCACAGAACATTCTGCTACCAATCGGCTCAGCTTTGGCCAGCAGCGGGTCCGCCTTAGGCCTGGCCGAATCCACTGAACAAAGGGGAGCGACTTATAGCAGTTTCCGACAGAAGCTACCACATTAGGCTCCCCCCCCCCTTAAACAAAACCGTGTATGATGCTTCATAGCATTCAGGGAAACTGTTTAAGTAAAAGAATTTACTTAGTGTGATTGATAAAAAGGGGGGATTGGTATAGGGGACCACGTAGAAATGGGGACAATAAGTTAATCACAACTATATATGTATGCACTTAAAGAATTGCTGTAGTTCAGCCCCAATCGGGACCAGACTATGCAGTCTCTCTCTCACTCCCCGCCCACCCCTCCAAGAGAACAGGGGGAGATTTGGTAAACACAAGAAAACCAGGAAAAAAACCAAACACGTGGGTTGAGATTGAACAAAAAGTAAATTTAACAGTAATGACAGTGATGCAATACAAATACAGTATAATGGCTTACAACAAATCTCCACACTTAGTTCCTTCCAAATAGCAGGAGGCTCCCTTCAGCACCCTCCTCACTTATATACTGAGCATGATGTCAGATGGGATGGAATAGCCCTTTGGCTCATTTGGGTAAATTAACCCCAGCTGTTAGCTAATTAGTTAACTATCCCAGCCATAGGAGCTACCAGCTTCAGTTCTCCACCCAGCTCAGGGGAATATTAACTCTATCCTAGCCAGAACCAGGACAAGAATATAGTTATAAAACATAGTCACGTAACCATAGAGCTTAGAGAAACAATTAATGGAGGAGGAAGTCTGTTTTTTTTTCTTTTCCTGACGAAGGACTCATTTGTAAGGAGTGAGAAACAGTCTCGCATTATCTCAAGGGAGTGATTAGAAAGAACAAGAATTCAAAACCAGGATGGCATGTGTCACAAATACGTCTATAAACCTCCTTGCTAAAGGAAAACAGATGGTTAACAAGGACATGAATCAGCTCAAGCTGATAAGAACACTGCAAGCTTGCAGGATCATTGCATTCTAGGCTAACGGTGAAAAGTACACCATGAAGAAGACCTACGGCCTTCATCCCAAGGACCACTGAAGACCCCTGCCCACAATTATTGGCAGAATTTGCGCAAGTGCGAAGGACTGATAAGCTAATTAGCATACGAAGCGAGAGTAGGCGGGTTTAGGTAATGAATATGTATAGGCGTCAATTGAATATTCATAGAATCATAGAATCATAGAATGGTTAGAGTTGGAAGGGACCTTCAAAGGTCATCTAGTCCAACCCCTCTGCAAGGAGCAGGGACATCCCTGACTAGATCAGGTTGCTCAGAGCCTCATCCAGCCTGGCCTTGAACGTCTCCAGGGATGGGGCCTCCACCACCTTTCTGGGCAACCTGTTCCAGTGTTCTATAACTCGCATTGTAAAAAAAATTTTCCTAATTTCCAATCTAAATCTACCCCCCTCTATTTTAAAACCATTACCCCTCGTCCTATTGCAACAGGCCCTACTAAACAGCCTTTCCCCATCTTTCTTGTAGGCCCCCTTGAGGTACTGGAAGACCGCTATCAGGTCTCCCCGGAGCCTCCTCTTCTCCAGGCTGAACAGCCCCAATTCTCTCAGCCTGTCCTCATACGAGAGGTGCTCCAGCCCTTTTATCATCTTCCTGGCCCTCCTCTGGACCTTCTCCAACTGGTCCATGTCCTTCTTGTGTTGGGGGCTCCAGAACTGGACACAGTACTCCAGGTGGGGTCTCACCAGGGCAGAGTAGAGGGGCACAATCACCTCCCTTGACCTGCTGGCCACGCTCCTCTTGATGCAGCCCAGGATGCGGTTGGCCTTCTGGGCCGCAAGGGTGCATTGCCAGCTCATGTTGAGCTTCTCGTCCACCACCACTCCCAAGTCCTTCTCGGGAGTCCTTCATTGTTTTATTGTATAAAAATGGGTTGGTTTGCTACCTCGGGCATGCACGCTTGTGGTGGAGCGATCCCCCGTGCATCTGCACGCAATAAACATACCTAGTTTATAACTTCCGAGTTACAGAGTCCATTTCCGTACGTCAATAGTAAGTGTCAGAATCCTGGTGGTGTAGGAAAGCCGAGAGACCCAATGTTTTTGAGCCTGTAGATGCGGTGGGAAGAGTCGGTGAGGAGCAGCAAGAACTTTTAGAGCAGGCACTTCTGGTGTTGGAGTAATCGTCTGATGTTTGGGATTTATAAGATTTATTCTCAGAGGGCTGCCAGGTTGACTTGGTGGCAAATGTCAGAGTCCTGTTGGCCTAGGGAAGCCCAGAGCAATCGTCTGACGTTGGGAATTGTCCTGGTCAGTCCTAGACCACCAGGACTCCGACATTTTCCACCATTTCAACCCGGCAGCCCTGTGAGCAGCTCTTGCTGCTCCTCAATGGTTGTTGACGCCACATCTACAACACCACTGACACTGGGGCTCCGGGCTTTCCCTGACCGACTGCGCTTCGACGTTTAACATCAACTGCATAGGAGCACCCACTAATACCATAAAAGGGACGAACGTCAGACGGATTGCTCCCACAGCAAAAGTGCCAGCAAGTAAAGCTCTTGCTGCTCCTCACCGGCCATTGTTGCCACATCTACAGCACCACAGACATTTGGATTCCGGGCTTTCCCTGACAAATAGCGCTTCGCCGTCTAACATCAACTGCACGGAAGCGCCCACTGACAAAGTACTAAAAAGTACGAACGTCGGAAGATTGCTCCCACACCAAAAGTGCCAGCATCTCAAGCTCTTGCTGCTCCTCACTGGCCGTTGATGCCGCACCTACAGCACCACAGACATTGGGACTTCGGGCTTTCCCTGACCAAGAGCGCTTCAATATCTACCATCAACTGCACGGAAGTGCCCACTGAAAAAATACCCCTTTAGTTGGTGGCACTTTTGGTGTGTGAGCAATCGTCCGACGTTCGTGATTTTTAGGGTATTTTTTCAGAGGGCGCTTCCGTGCAGTTGATGGTAAACGTCGAAGAGCTGTTCATCAGGGAAAGCCCGGAGCCGCTCTGTCTGTGGTGCTGTAGATGAAGTGGGAAGGGTGGGTGAGGAGCAGCAAGAGCTTTAGTTGGTGGCACTTCTGGTGTGGGAGCAATCGTCTGACGTTCGTGATTTTTAGGCTATTTTTTTCTGTGGGCGCTTCCGTACAGTTTATGGTAAACTTCGAAACGCTGTTCGTCAGGGAAAGCCCAGAGCCCAAGTGTCTGTGGTGCTGTAGATGCGGCGTCAACGGCCGGTGAGGAGCAGCAAGAGCATTAGTTGCTGGCACTTTTGGTGTGGGAGCTATTGTTTGACGTTCGTGATTTTTAGGGTATTTTATCAGTGGTATATACCATGCAGTTGATGGCAAATGTCGAAGCACTGTTTGTCAGGAAAAGCCCGGACCCCCAATGTCTGTGCTGCTGTAGATGTGGTTTGGAGGGCCGTTGAGGAGCAGCAAGAGCTTGAGTTGCTGGCACTTTTGGTGTGGGAGCAATTGTCAGACGTTCGTAACTTTTATCATATTTTTTCAGGGGGCGGCCCTGTGCAGTTGATGGTAAAAGTCGAAGCGCTGTTCGTTAGGGAAAGACCGGAGCCTCAATATCTGTGGTGCTGCAGATGTGGTGTCAACTGCCGGTGAGGAGCAGCAAATGCTTGAGTTGGTGGCAGTTTTGGTGTGGGAGCAATCGTTCGACGTTCGTGATTTTTTAACATATTTTTTCAGTGGGTCCTCCTTTGCAGTTGATGGTAAACGTCGAAGCGCTGTTCGTCAGGGAAAGCGCAGAGCCCCAGTGTCTGTGGTCCTGTAGATGCGGTGTGAAGGGTGGGTGAGGATCACCAAGAGCTTCAGTTGCTGGCACTTTTGGTGTGGGAGCAATGGTCCGATGTTCGTGATGTTTAGAGTATTTTTTCACTGGGAGCTTTTGTGCAGTTGATGGTAGACATCGAAACACACTTTTGTCAGGGAAAGCCCGGAGACCCAGTGTCCGTGGTGCTGTAGATGCGGCATCAACGGCCGGTGAGGAGCAGCAAGAGCTTGAGTTGCTGGCATTTTTGGTGTGGGAGCAATTGTCCGACGTTCGTACTTTTTAGGGTATTTTTTTCAGTGGGTTGTCCTGTGCAGTTGATGGTAAATGTCGAAGTGCTGTTCGTTGAGGAAAGCCCGGAGCCCCAGTGTCTGTGGTGCTGTAGATGCGGTGTCAACAGCCGGTGAGGAGCAGGAGGAGATTTAGTTGCTGGCACTTTTGGTGTGGGAGCAATCGTCTGACACTCATGATTTTTAGGGTATTTTTTCAGTGGGCGCTTCCATGCAGTTGATGGTAAAAGTCGAAGTGCTGTTCATTAGGGAAAGCGCAGAGTCCCAGTGTCTGTGGTGCTGTAGATGGGGCGTCAACGGCCGGTGAGGAGCAGCAACAGCTGCAGCTGCTGGAACTTTTTGTGTGGGTGAAATCATCCGACGTTAGTGATTTTTAGGGTATTTTTTCAGTGGGCGCTTCCATACAGTTTGTGGTAAACATCGAAGTGCTGTTCGTAAGGAAAAGCCAGGAGCCGCAGTGTCTGTGGTGCTGTAGACGCGGCGTCAACCGCCGGTGAGGAGAAGCAAGAGCATTATTTGGTGGCGATTTTGGTGTGGGAGCAATCGTCCGAAGTTCTTGATTGTTCGGGGTTTCTTTTCAGGGGGCGCCCAGGTTCAGCTGGTGGGAAACGTCGAAGCCCTGCTCCTCAGGGAAAGCCCGGGGCCCCAATGTCTGTGCTGCTGTAGATGCGCTGCCAATGGCCACTGAGGAGCAGCAAGAGCTTGAGCGCCTGGCACTTTTGGGGTGGGAGCAATCGTCCGACGTTCGTGATTTTTAGGGGGGCGCCCAGGTGCAGCTGGTGGCAAACGTAGAAGCCCTGGTTCTCAGGGAAAGCCTGGAGCCCCAATGTCTGTGGTGCTGTAGATGCGCTGCCAATGGCACTGCCAATGGCCAAGAGCTTGAGTGGCTGGCACTTTTGATGTGGGAGCAATCGTTTGACGATTGTGATATTTCGGGTTTTTCTTCGGGGGGTGCCCATGTGCAGCTGGTGGCAAAGGTCGAAGCCCTGCTCCTCAGGGAAAGCCAGGAGCCCCAATGCCTCTGGTGCTGTAGATGCGCTGCCAATGGTCGCTGAGGTACAGCAAGAGCTTGAGTGGCTGGCACTTTTGGTGTGGGAGCAATTGTCCGACGTTCGTGATTCTTTGGGGTTTTTTTTTCCGGGGGCGCCCAGGTGCAGCTGGTGGCAAACCTTGAAGCCCTACTCCTCAGGGAAAGCCCGGAGCCCCAATGTCTGTGCTGCTGTAGATGCGCTGCCAATGGCTGCTGAGGAGCAGCAAGAGCTTGAGTGGCTGGCACTTTTGGGGTGGGAGCAAACGTCCGACGTTTGTAAATATTTGGGGTTTTTGTTCGCGGGGCGCCCAGGTGCAGCTTGTGGCAATAATCGAAGCCCTGCTCCTCAGGGAAAGCCCAGAGTCCCAGTGTCTTTTGTGCTGTAGATGCGCTGCCAATGGCCGCTGAGGAGCAGCAAGAGCTTGAGTGGCTGGCACTTTTGGTGTGGGAGCAATCGTCCCACGTTCGTGAGTTTTCGGGCTTTTTTTTGGGGGGCGACTACGTGCGGCTGTTGAAAACATCAGAGCCCTGCTCCTCAGGGAAAGCCCGGAGCCCCAGTCTCTGTGGTGCTGTAGATGTGCTGCCAATGGCGCTGCGAATGGCCAAGAGCTTGAGTGGCTGGCACTTTTGGTGTGGGAGCAATCGTCCGACGTTCGTGATTTTTCGGGCTTTTTTTCGGGGGGCGACTACGTGCAGCTGTTGGCAAACGTCAAAGCGCTGCTCCTCAGGGAAAACCCGGAGCCCCAATGTCTGTGCTGCTGTAGATGCGCTGCCAATGGCGCAGCCAATGGCCAAGAGCTTGAGAGGCTGACACTTTTGGTGTGGGAGCAAATGTGTGACGATCGTGATTTTTCGGGGTTTTTTTTCGGGGGGCGCCCAGGTGCAGCTGGTGGCAAACGTCGAAGCCCTGCTCCTCAGGGAAAGCCCGGAGGCCCAATGTCTGTGCTGCTGTAGATGCGCTGCCAATGGCTGCTGAGGAGCAGCAAGAGCTTGAGTGGCTGGCACTTTTGGTGTGGGAGCAATCGTCCGACGTTTGTGAATTTTTGGGGTTTTTGTTCGCGGGGCGCCCAGGTGAGCTGGTTGCAAAAGTCGAAGCCCTACTCCTCAGGGAAAGCCCAGAGCCCCAGTGTCTGTGGTGCTGTAGATGCGCTGCCAATGGCCGCTGAGGAGCAGCAAGAGATTGAGTGGCTGGGACTTTTGGTGTGGGAGAAATCGTCCGACGTTTGTGATATTTCGGGGTTTTATTTTAGGGGTGCGCCCACGTGCAGCTGGTGGCAAACGTCGAAGCCCTACTCCTCAGGGAAAGCCCGAAGCCCCAGTGTCTGTGTTGCTGTAGATGCACTGCCAATGGCCGCTGAGGAGCAGCAAGAGCTTGAGTGGCTGGCACTTTTGGTGTGGGAGCAATCGTCCGACGTTTGTGATTTTTCGGGCTTTTTTCCGGGGTCGACTAGGTGCGGCTGTTGGTAAACATCAAAGCCCTGCTCCTCAGGGAAAGACCGGAGCGCCAGTCTCTGTGGTGCTATAGATGCGCTGCCAATGGCGCTGCCAATGGCCAAGAGCATGAGTGGCTGGCACTTTTGGGGTGGGAGCAATCGTCCGACGTTCGTGATTTTTAGGGTTTTTTTTTCGGGGGGCGCCAACGTGCAGCTGGTGGCAAATATCAAAGCCCTGTTCATCAGGGAAAGCCCGGAGCCCCAATGTCTGTGCTGCTGTAGATGCGCTGCCAATGGCCGCTGAGGAGCAGCAAGAGCTTGACTGGCCGGCACTTTTGGTGTGGGAGCAATCGTCCGACGTTCGTGATTTTTTTGGGTTTTTCTTCGCCGGTTGCCCTCATGCAGCTGGTTGCAAACGTTGAAGCCCTGCTCCTCAGGGAAAGCCCGGAGCCCCAATGTCTGTGGTGCTGTAGATGCGCTGCCAATGGCCGCTGAGGAGCAGCAAGAGCTTGAGTGGCTGGCACTTTTGGGGTGGGAGCAATCGTCCGACGTTCGTGATTTTTCGGGGATTTATTTCATGGGGGCGCCCAAATGCAGCTGGTGGCAATCGTCGAAGTCCTGCTCCTCAGGGAAAGCCCAGAGTCCCAGTGTCTTTGGTGCTGTAGCTGCACTGCCAATAGCTGCTGAGGAGCAGCAAGAGATTGAGTGGCTGGCACTTTTGGTGTGGGAGCAATCGTCCCACGTTCGTGATTTTTCGGGCTTTTTTTCGGGGGGCGACTAGGTGCGGCTGGCGGCAAACATCGAATCCCTACTCCTCAGGGAAAGCCATAAGCCCCAATCTCTGTGGTGCTGCAGATGCGCTGCCAATGGCGATGCCAATGGCCAAGAGCTTGAGTGGCTGGCACTTTTGGTGTGGGAGCAATCGTTTGATGATCGTGATTTTGTGGGGTTTTTTTTTGGGGGGCGCCCAAGTGCAGCTGGTGGCAAGCGTCGAAGCCCTACTCCTCAGGGAAAGCCCAGAGCCCCACTGTCTTTTGTTCTCTAGATGCACTGCCAATGGCCGTTGAGGAGCAGCAAGAGCTTGAGTGGCTGGCACTTTTGGTGTGGGAGATATCTTCCGACGTTCGTGATTTTTTGGGGTTATTGTTAGCGGGTTGCCCACGTGCATGTGGTAGCAAACATCAAAGCCCTGCTCCTCAGGGAAAGCCCGAAGCCCCAATCTCTGTGGTGCTGTAGATGTTCTGCCAATGGCGCTGCCAATGGCCAAGAGCTTGAGTGGCTGGGACTTTTGGTGTGGGAGAAATCGTCTGACGTTTGTGATATTTCGGGGTTTTATTTTATGGGTGCGCCCAGGTGGAGCTGGTGGCAAACGTCGAAGCCCTGCTCCTCAGGGAAAGCCCGAAGCCCAAATGTCTGTGCTGCTGTAGATGCGCTGCCAATGGCCACTGAGGAGCAGCAAGAGCTTGAGTGGCTGGCACTTTTGGTGTGGGACCAATCGTCCGACGTTTGTGAATTTTTGGGGTTTTTGTTCGCGGGGCGCCCAGGTGCAGCTGGTGGCAAACGTCGAAGCCCTACTCCTCAGGTAAAGCCCGGAGCCCCAGTGTCTTTGGTGCTGTAGATGCGCTGCCAGTAGCTGCTGAGGAGCTGCAAGAGCTTGAGTGGCTGGCACTTTTGGGGTGGGAGCAATCGTCCGAGGTTTGTGAATTTTTGGGGTTTTGTTCGCGGGGCGCCCACGTGCAGCTGGTAGCAAACGTCGAAGCCCTGCTCCTCAATGAAAGCCCAGAGCCCCAGTGTCTGTGGTGCTGTAGATGAGCTGCCAATGGCCACTGAGGAGCAGCAAGAGCTTGAGTGGCTGGCACTTTTGGGGTGGGACCAATCGTCCGACGTTCGTGATTTTTCGGGGTTATTTTTCGGGGGGTGCCCAGGTGCGGCTGGTGGCAAACATCAAAGCCCTGCTCCTCAGGGAAAGCCCGGAGCCCCAATGTCTGTGCTGCTGTAGATGCGCTGCAAATGGCGCTGCCAATGGCAAAGAGCTTGAGTGGCTGGCACTTTTGGTGTGGGAGCAATCGTCAGACATTCGTGCTTTTTCGGGATTTTTTTAGCGTGGCGCCCAGGTGCGGCTGGTGGCAAACGTTGAAGCCCTATTCCTCAGGGAAAGACCAGAGACCCAGTGTCTTTAGTGCTGTCGATGCGCTGCCAATAGCTGCTGAGGAGCAGCAAGAGCTTGAGTTGCTGGCACTTTTGGTGTGGGAGCAATCGTTTGACGATCGTGATTTTTCGGGGTTTTTTTCGGGGGGCGCCCAGGTGCGGCTGGTGGCAAACGTCGAAGCCCTGCTCCTCAGGGAAAGCCCGGAGCCCCAATGTCTGTGGTGCTGTAGATGCGCTACCAATGGCCGCTGAGGAGGAGCAGCAAGAGCTTGAGTGGCTGGCACTTTTGGTGTGGGAGCAATAGTCCAACGTTCGTGATTTTTCGGGGTTTTATAACGGCTGGGGGCCCACGTGCAGCTGGTGGCAAATATCGAAAACCTGCTCCTCAGGGAAAGCCCGGAGCCCCAAGTTCTGTGGTGCTGTAGATGCGCTGCCAATGGCCGCTGAGGAGGAGCAGCAAGAGCTTGAGTGGCTGGCAGTTTTGGGGTGGGAGCAATCGTCCTACATTCGTGATTTTTTGGGTTTTTTTTCGGGGGGCGCTCAGGTGCAGCTGGTTTCAAACGTCGAAGCCCTGCTCCTCAGGGAAAGCCCGGAGCCCCAATGTCTGTGCTGCTGTAGATGCGCTGCCAATGGCCGCTGAGGAGGAGCAGGAGCTTGAGTGGCTGGCACTTTTGGGGTGGGAGCAATCGTCCGACGTACGTGAATTTTGGGGTTATTTTGGGAGGGTGACCACGTGCAGCTGGTGGCAAACGTCTAAGCCCTGCTCCTCAGGGAAAGCCCGGAGCCCCAGTGTCTGTGGTGCTGTAGATGCGCTACCAATGGCTGCTGAGGAGCAGCAAGAGCTTGAGTGGCTGGCACTTTTGGTGTGGGTGCGATGGTCCGACGTTCGTGATTTTTCGGGGATTCTATTCGGGGGGCGCCCAGGTGCAGCTGGTGGCAAACGTCGAAGCCCTGCTCCTCAGGGAAAGCCCAGAGACCCCATCTCTGTGCTTCCATAGATGCGCTGCCAATGGCCGCTGAGGAGCAGCCAGAGCTTGAGTGGCTGGCACTTTCGGTGTGGGAGCAATCGTTCGATGTTTGTGATTTTTCGGGGTTTCTTTTCGGGGGGTGCACAGGTGCAGCTGGTGGCAAATGTCGAAGCCCTACTCCTCAGGCAAAGCCCGGAGCCCCAATGTCTGTGCTGCTGTAGATGCACTGCCAAAGGCCGCTGAGGAGCAGCCAGAGCTTTAGTGGCTGGCACTTTTGGTGTGGGAGCAATCGTCCGACATTCGTGATTTTTCGGGGATTTATAACGGGGTCGCCCACGTGCAGCTGGTGGCAAATATCGAAAACCTGCTCCTCAGGGAAAGCCCGGAGCCCCAAGTTCTGTGGTGCTGTAGATGCGCTGCCAATGGCCGCTGAGGAGCAGCAAGAGCTTGAGTGGCTGGCACTTTTGGGGTGGGAGCAATCGTCCTACGTTCGTGATTTTTTCGTTTTTTTTTCGGGGGGCGCTCAGGTGCAGCTGGTGGCAAACGTCGAAGCCCTGCTCCTCAGGGAAAGCCCGGAGCCCCAATGTCTGTGCTGCTGTAGATGCGCTGCCAATGGCCGCTGAGGAGGAGCAGGAGCTTGAGTGGCTGGCACTTTTGGGGTGGGAGCAATCGTCCGACGTACGTGAATTTTGGGGTTATTTTGGGAGGGTGACCACATGCAGCTGGTGGCAAACGTCGAAGCCCTGCTCCTCAGGGAAAGCCCGGAGCCCCAATGTCTGTGGTGCTGTAGATGCGCTGCCAATGGCCGCTGAGGAGCAGCAAGAGCTTGAGTGGCTGGTACTTTCGGTATGGGTTCAATCGTCCGACGTTCGTGATTTTTTGGCGTTTCTTTTCGGGGGGCGCCCAGGTGCAGCTGGTGGGAAACGTCGAAGCGCTGCTCCTCAGGGAAAGCCGAGAGCCCCAATGTCTGTGCTGCTGTAGATGCGCTGCCAATGGCCGCTGAGGAGCAGCAAGAGCTTGAGTGGCTGGCACTTTTGGGGTGGGAGCAATCGTCCGACGTTCGTGATTTTTAGGGGTTTTTTTTTGGGGGGGCGCCCAGGTGCAGCTGTTGGCAAACACCAAAGCCCTGCTCCTCAGGGAAAGACCGGAGTCTCAGTGTCTGTTGTGCTGTAGATGCGCTGGGAATGGCCGCTGAGGAGCAGCAAGAGCTTGAGTGGCTGGCACTTTTGGTGTGGGTGCAATCGCCTGACGTTCGTGATTTTTTGGGGTTTTTTTTTCGGGGGCGCACGTGCAGCTGGTTGGAAACGTCGAAGCCCTGCTCCTCAGGGAAAGACCGGAGCCCCAATGTCTGTGTTGCTGTAGATGCGCTTCCAATGGCCGTTGAGGAGCAGCAAGAGCTTGAGTGATGGCACTTTAGGTGTGGGAGCAATCGTCCGACGTTCGTGACTTTTCGCGTTCTTTTTTCGGGGCGCGACCAGGTGCAGCTGTTGGCAAACATCGAAGCCCTGCTTCTCAGGGAAAGCCCGGAGCCCCAATGTCTTTGGTGCTGTAGATGCGCTGCGAATGGCCGCTGAGGAGCAGCAAGAGCTTGAGTTGCTGGCACTTTTGGTGTGGGAGCAATTGTCCAACGTTCGTGATTTTTTGGGTTTTTTTTTCGGGGGGCGCCCACGTGCAGCGGATGGCAAATGTGGCAGCCCTGCTCCTCAGGGAAAGCCCCGAGCCCCAGTGTCTGTGCTGCTGTAGATGCGCTGCCAATGGCCGCTGAGGAGCAGCAAGAGCTTGAGTGGCAGGCACTTTTGTTGTGGGAGCAATCGTCCGACGTTCGTGATTTTTCGGGCTTTTTTTCGGGGGGCGACTACGTGCGGCTGTTGGTAAACATCAAAGCCCTCCTCCTCAGGGAAAGCCCGGAGCCCCAATGTGTGTGCTGCGGTAGATGCCCTGCCAATGGCCGCTGAGGAGCAGCAAGAGCTTGAGTGGCCGGCACTTTTGGTGTGGGAGCAATCATCCGACGTTTGTGAATTTTTGGGTTTTTTGTTCACGGGGGGCCCAGGTGCAGCTGGTGGCAAACGTCGAAGCCGTACTCCTCAGGGAAAGCCCAGAGCCCCAGTGTCTTTGTTGCTGTAGATGGGCTGCCAATGGCGCTGCAAATAGCCAAGAGCTTGAGTGGCTGGCAATTTTGGGGTGGGAGAAATCATCCGACGTTCGTGATTTTTCGGGGTTATTTTTCGGGGGCGCCCAGGTGCAGCTGCTGGCAAACTTCGAAGCCCTACTTTTCAGGGAAAGCCCGGAGCCCCAATGTCTGTTCTGCTGTAGATGCGCTGCCAATGGCCGCTGAGGAGGAGCAGGAGCTTGAGTGGCTGGCACATTTGGTGTGGGAGCAATCGTCCGACGTTCGTGATTTTTCGGGGATTATTTTCAGGGGGCGCCCAGGTGCAGCTGGTGGCAAACGTTGAAGCCCTGCTCCTCAGGGAAAGCCCGGAGCCCCAATGTCTGTGGTGCTGTACATGCGTTACCAATGGCTGCTGAGGAGCAGCAAGAGCTTGGGTGGCTGGGACTTTTGGTGTGGGAGCAATAGTCAACGTTTGTGATTTTTCGGGGTTATTTTTCTGGGGGTGCCCAGGTGCGGCTGGTGGCAAACGTCAAAGCCCTGCTCCTCAGGGAAAGGCCAGAGCCCCAATGTCTGTGCTGCTGTAGATGCGCTGCCAATGGCCGCTGAGGAGCAGCAAGAGCTTGAGTGGCTGGCTCTTTTGGTGTGGGAGTAATAGTCCAACGTTCGTGATTTTTCGGGTTTTTCTAACGGGGGGCGCCCACGTGCAGCTGGTGGTAATCGTCGAAGCCCTGGTCCTCAGGGAAAGCCCGGAGCCCCAATGTCTGTGGTGCTGTAGATGCGCTGCTAATGGCCGCTGAGGAGGAGTAGCAAGAGCTTGAGTGGCTGGCCCATTCGGTGTGGAGCAATTGTCCGACGTTCGTGATTTTTCATGGTTTTTTTCGGGGGGCGACCACGTGCAGCTGGTGGCAAATGTCGAAGTCCGGCTCCTCAGGGAAAGCCCGGAATTCCAATGTCTGTGCTGCTGTAGATCCGATGCCAATGGCCGCTGAGGAGCAGCAAGAGCTTGAGTGGCTGGCACTTTTGGTGTGGGAGCAATCGTCCGACGTTCGTGAGTTTACGGGTTGCTTTTTCGGGGTGGCCCACGTGCAGGTGGTGGCAAATGTGGCAGCCCTGCTCCTCAGGGAAAGACCGGAGCCCCAGTGTCTGTTCTGCTGTAGATGCACTGCCAATGTCCTCTGACGCGCAGTCAGAGCTTGAGTGGCTGGCACTTTTGGTGTGGGAGCAATCATACAACATTCGTGACTTTTCGGGGTTTTTTCGGGGGGGGGCCCAGGTGCAGCTGGTGGCAAACGTCGAAGCAATACTGCTCAGGGAAAGCCCGGAGCCCCAATGTCTCTGGTGCTGTAGATGCGCTGCCAAAGGCCGCTGAGGAGCAGCAAGAGCTTGAGTGGCTGGCACTTTTGATGTGGGAGCAATCGTCCAAAGTTCGTAATTTTTCGTTTTTTTTTCGGGGGGCGCCCAGGTGCAGCTGGTGGCAAATGTCGAAGCCCTGCTCCTCAGGGAAAGCCTGGAGCCCCAATGTCTCTGCTGCTGTAGATGCGCTGCCAATGGCCATTGAGGAGCAGGAAGAGCTTGAGGGGCTGGCACTTTTGGTGTGGGAGCGATTGTCCGACGTTCGTGATTTTTCGGGGTTTCTTTAAAGGGGGCGCCCACAGGCAGCTGGTGTCAAACGTCGAAGCCCTTCTCCTCAGGGAGAGCCCCCAGCCCAAATGTCTTTGGTGCTGTAGGTGCGCTGCCAATGGCCGCTGAGGAGCAGCAAGAGCTTGAGTGGCTGGCACTTTTGGTGTGGGAGCAGTCGTCCGACGTTCATGATTTTTCGGGGTTTCTTTTCGGGGGGCGCCCAGGTGCAGCTGGTGGCAAAAGTCGAAGCCCTACTCCTCAGGGAAAGCCCGGAGCCCCAATGTCTGTGCTGCTGTAGATGTGCTGCCAATGGCCGCTGAGGAGCAGCAAGAGCTTGAGTGTCTGGCACTTTTCGGGTGGGTGCAATCGTCCGACGTTCGTGATTTTTCGGGGTTTTTTTTCGGGGGGCGCCCAGGTGCAGCTGGTGGCAAATGTGGCAGCCCTGCTCCTCAGGGAAAGCCCGGAGCCCCAATGTCTCTGCTGCTGTAGATGCGCTGCCAATGGCCGCTGAGGAGCAGCAAGAGCTTGATTGGCTGGAACTTTTGCTGTGGGACCAATCGTCCGACGTTTGTGATTTTTCAGGGTTTTTTTTCGTTGTGCGCCCAAGTGCAGCTGGTGGCAAACATCAAAGCCCTGCTCCTCAGGGAAAGCCCGGAGCCCCAATGTCTTTGATGCTGTAGATGCGTTGCCAACGGCCGCTGATGAGCAGCAAGAGCTTGAGTGGCTGGCACTTTTGGTGTGGGAGCAATCGTCCGACGGTCGTGATTTTTGGGGTTTTTTTTCTGGGGGCGCCCAGGTGCAGCTGGTGGCAAACGTCGAATCCCTGCTCATCAGGGAAAGACCGGAGCCCCAATGTCTGTGGTGCTGTAGATGCGCTGCCAATGGGTGCTGAGGAGCAGCAAGAGCTTGAGTGGCTGGCACTTTTGGTGTGGGAGCAATTGTCAGACGTTCGTGATTTTTCTGGTTGATTTTTCGGGGGGCGCCCACATGCAGGTGGTGTCAAACGTCGACGCCCTCCTCCTCAGGGAAAGTGCGGAGCTCCAATGTCTCTGCTGCTGTATATGCGCTACCAATGGCTACTGACGAGCAGCAAGAGCTTGAGTGGCTGGCACTTTTGGGGTGGGAGCAATCGTCCGATGTTCGTGAGTTTTCCGTTTTTTTTTTTTGGGGGGCGCCCAGGAGCAGCTGGTGGCAAACGTCGAAGTCCGGCTCCTCAGGGAAAGCCCGGAGCCCCAATGTCTGTGCTGCTGTAGATGTTCTGCCAATGGCCGCTGAGGAGCAGCAAGAGCTTGAGTGGCTGGCACTTTTGGTGTGGGAGCAATCGTCCGACGTTCGTGAGTTTTCGGGTTCTTTTTTCGGTGGGCGCCCAGGTGCAGCTTTTGGCAAACGTCGAAGCCCTGCTCCTCAGGGAAAGCCCGGAGCCCCAATGTCTGTGCTGCTGTAGGTGCGCTGCCAATGGCCGCTGAGGAGCAGCAAGAGCTTGAGTGGCTGGCACTTTTGGTGTGGGTGCAATCGTCCGACGTTCGTGATTCTTCGGCGTTTTTATTCTGGGGGCGCCCAGGTGCAGCTGGTGGCAAACGTCGAAGTCCTGCTCCTCAGGGAAAGCCCGGAGTCCCAGTGTCTGTGCTGCTGTAGATGCGCTGCCAATGGCCGCTGAGGAGCAGCTAGAGCTTGAGTGGCTGGCAATTTTGGGGTGGGAGCAATCGTCCGACGTTCCTGATTTTTTTTTTTTTTTTTTCGGGGGCACCCACATGTAACTAGTGGCAAACATCGAAGCCATGCTCCTCAGGGAAAGACCGGAGCCCCAATGTCTGTGCTGCTGTAGGTGCACTGCCAATGGCCGCTGAGGAGCAGCAAGAGCTTGAGTGGCTGGCTCTTTTGGTGTGGCAGCAATAGTCCAACATTCGTGACTTTTCGGGGTTTTATTCGGGGGGCGCCCAGGTGCAGCTGGTGGCAAACGTCGAAGCAATACTCCTCAGGGAAAGTGCGGAGCCCCAATGTCTGTGCTGCTGTAGATACGCTGCCAATGGTGCTGAGGAGTAGCAAGAGATTGAGTGGCTGGCACTTTTGGTGTGGGAGCGATCGTCCGACGTTCGTGATTTTTCGGGGTTTCTTTTCGGGGGGCGCCCAGGTGCAGCTGGTGTCAAACATCGAAGCCCTGCTCCTCAGGGAAAGCCCGGAGCCCCAGTGTCTGTGCTGCTGTAGATGCGCTGCCAATGGCCGCTGAGGAGCAGCAAGAGCTTGAGTGGCTGGCACTTTTGGGGTGGGAGCAATCGTCCGACGTTCGTGATTTTTCAGGGTCTTTTTCCGGGAGGGGCCCAGGTGCAGCTGGTAGCAAACGTCGAAGCCCTGCTCCTCAGGGAAAGACCGGAGCCTCAGTGTCTGTGCTGCTGTAGGTGCGCTGCCAATGGCCGCTGAGGAGCAGCAAGAGCTTGAGTGGCTGGTACTTTTGGGGTGGGACCAATCGTCCGACGTTCGTGATTTTTCGGGGTTTTCTTTCGGGGGGCGCCCACGTGCAGCTGGTGTCCAACGTCGAAGCCCTCTCCACAGGGAAGGACCGGAGCCCCAGTGTCTGTGCTGCTGTAGATGCGCTGCCAATGGCCGTTGAGGAGCAGCAAGAGCTTGAGTGGCTGGCACTTTTGGGGTGGGACCAATCGTCCGACGTTCGTGAGTTTTCGGGGTTTTTTTTTCGGGGGTGACCACGTGCAGCTGGTGGCAAACGTCGAAGCCCTGCTCCTGAGGGAAAGCCTGGAGCCCAAATGTCTGTGGTGCTGTAGATGCGCTGCCAATGGAGCTTGAGGGGCTGGTACTTTTGGTGTGGGCGCAATCGTCCGACGTTCGTGACTTTTTGGGGTTTTTTTTCGGGGGGCGCCGACGTGCAGGTGGTGGCAAATGTGGCAGCCCTGCTCCTCAGGGAAAGACCGGAGCCCCAATGTCTGTGCTGCTGTAGATGCACTGCCAATGTCCTCTGACGCGCAGCCAGAGCTTGAGTGGCTGGCACTTTTGGTGTGGGAGCAATCGTACAACGTTCGTGACTTTTCGGGGTTTTTTTCGGGGGGCGCCCAGGTGCAGCTGGTGGCAAATGTGGCAGCTCTGCTCCTCAGGGAAAGACCGGAGCCCCAATGTCTGTGCTGCTGTAGATGCGCTGCCAATGTCCTCTGAGGAGCAGCCAGAGCTTGAGTGGCTGGCACTTTTGGTGTGGGAGCAATCGTCTGACGTTCGTGAGTTTTCGGGTTCTTTTTTCGGGTGGCGACCAGGTGCAGCAGGTGGCAAACGTCGAAGTCCTGCTCCTCAGGGAAAGCCCGGAGCCCCAATGTCTGTGGTGCTGTAGATGCGCTGCCAATGGCCGCTGAGGAGCAGCAAGAGCTTGAGTGGCTGGCACTTTTGGTGTGGGAGCAATAGTCCAACGTTCGTGATTTTTCGGGGTTTCTATTCGGGGGGCGCCGAGGTGCAGCTGGTGGCAAAAGTCAAAGCCCTGCTCCTCAGGGAAAGCCCGGAGCCCCAATGTCTGTGCTGCTGTAGATGTGCTGCCAATGGCCGCTGAGGAGCAGCAAGAGATTGAGGGGCTGGCACTTTTGGTGTGGGTGCAATCGTCCGACGTTCCTGATTTTTCGGCGTTTTTTTCGGGGGGCGCCCAGGTGCAGCTGGTTTAAAACGTCGAAGCCCTGCTTCTCAGGGAAAGCCCCGAGACCCAGTGTCTGTGGTGCTGTAGATGCGCTGCCAATGGCCGCTGAGGAGCAGCAAGAGCTTGAGTGGCTGGCACTTTTGGTGTGGGACCAATCGTCCGACGTTCGTGATTTTTCGGGGTTTTTTTTCGGGGTGCGCACGTTCAGCTGGTGGCAAACGTCGAAG